>JAJJWW010004820.1:0-36426 GCA_023531295.1 Papaver armeniacum
TGTAGTTTTAATTTGTAGAAAGAAAGTGGTAAGAAAAGTATCGTTCATCTTCCAGGACTTGTGAAGATTCGTTTTAGACTTAAATAGAAAATCACGATGAAGTTGTTATCAAGATTATAAAAAAGCACCAAGACTCGTGATTCCACCATTGACCAATAAAGTGAATCAATCTAATCAATATTCATGCAATTTAACTGCGTTTAAAGTGATTCTAATTTACGCCTCTAGTAGATTTTGAGTAAATAATTGTAAACATCAAGCATGAAACATCAAAAGTTTAAAACTAAGCATGATCCATCAAAACGAATCACAATCATTCAATAAAATCAATTTTCCAATATTAGTTCCATGAAAATAATCATAAAAAAATTGCAAAAAATAATTAAAATAGAAATATACCACTTTTCATGGAACAATGGCTTCCTCTCGATAGCCTCGTGCTAAGGGGTTTAGCCCTCATGTTATTCACGTGCTCAAAATAGGTGTTCATAGCTCAAAGGGTGGGAAAACAAGAGAAAACTAATAAAGTGTGCCGAGTTTGTGGATATATAATTGTTACGTGAACTCACTGCTACATGAGAGAAACCTTTATGTAGCATCGTTGCGAACTCATAATTGTTGGAAAAATTGTTACAAAGAGAATGAATTTGAATGAATAGGTGACGGTTTCTCGCGACCTTCCTTGAGTGTTGTTCTCTCTGTTTTGTTCTTCCTCTTCTACGCAAGTTATGAATTCTCTGCAAGCCTTGGGTTTTCTCACAGCTACCCCCAAAGTGTACGTAACCCATTATGTGATTTTCCACCACCTATAGATATCCACCGGACTCCTAAAATCGAGTAAAATTCTCCCGCAAGTTTAGGACTTTTTCTTCTCGAGTTTTCTCTTCTTTTGTTTTACGCCTCTTCCGAGTTGTTCCAAACTCCCAAAAATAGATAAGTAAGAACTTTGAGATATCTTCCCTTGATGCTTGCGTATATTCCCTAAATAACCAAAAACCAACCCGAGAAACTCTTCCATGTTTTACCAAAAGTCCATGTAAGCTTCCTTATTTTTCGACATTCGAATCCCTCTGCTCTGTCTTGTCGCAATGCATCTACTACAATCCATTCACAGTGAAGTTCTCAACGAAAACCTTTCCCAAATCTGTGAGAGAACTTCGCAACTCATGTTCCTAGTTTCGATGAGATATAACTAGAAACTTAATTATTTTTCGGTTAAACTCCATTAGCAATCCTGTTTTGATAAAACAAGTTTATTCAAAACCCGTGACAAACCCAATAAAAACTCGACTTTAATCTTTCCCAGAAGCCCGAGAAACTATCCTCCCCTCGTGTTGTCTAGATGCGATTATCCACCCAAACCTACGCCATAAAATCACTTCTATCGGCCATGTTTATCCCATTCAGAGTCCATCCCAGTGTAAAACGAGATTGAATCTCAGAGTAAAACTAAATCCGGAAATTCGAACTCTCAAACCTGTTCTTCATCGCACATTTTCCCGCAAATTATAAATTTGAATTTGGAAGATGACCTCCCCCTAACGGCATCCGGTCCGCCAATAGTAGTTGCCGAATGGGATGCTCCCTTATCCTCTCATGGGGGTGTAAATCGCGGTTGAGCTACCCCTTAGAAAATGAGGTTCCCTTTATCCAAATCCCGGGTCCATTTAGCACTTTTCTCCGTGAGCATAAATACCACTTTTCGAGCCATTTTGCCTTTATAAGCTTATTTCTCCAAAAACACCTATAAAGACATAAAAGCCAAATAAGTACAAAATCAAGCACCAACAATATATACAATTGAGATCAAAATAGACACATAAATGCGTTTATCAAGACTCCATATCACTAAAGACCATTTACAATACCTCTCTCAATTTATAACTGCGATATATTATTTCGATGAGACAAAATCTCCACTGAGATCGGATGGATTTATTCTTTAAAAAATTCAAGTTTCATGATTTGATTTATCATCCCTGTCATGGGAATAGCAAAAGGGTTAGCAATCTTGGCATAATAATATCGATATGAAATTAGTATCAACAAAATATAATGTGTGTCATTTTGAAGAAAGTCTAGGTGGCGAGAATATTTCATCACTTGTGTTTATGGAGCTATTGAAAGCGATGAAAAAATCAAGCAATGGAATTATATTTTATAAATGGCCCAAAAGTGAATAAGCCTTGGACCTTAATTGGAGATTTAAACATCATTCTTAACCCGGACGAAAAACAAGGAGGAAATAAGACAAGTTCGAGCAGCAAGACTATCATCATACAGACAATCGATTCCATATGACTTCAAGATGCGGGATATGAAGGAGCTCCATTCACATGGTCAAACAACAGAAAAGGAGAAGACAACATTTGCGAAAGAATTGACAGAGCATTGACATCATTCCTATGGTCTCAAAAATTCCAGGACACCAAGGTAACTCATCTACCTAGACTTGGATCTGATCATACACCAATCTTATTAGATACAAACCCCTGAAAAATTGAAACTTAAAAAACCATTTAGATGTATTAGATCTGGCTATCACACTCCACTCTACAAGAGGTAGTCAAAGCATCCTTGGGAACTACACTCCAATAATACCACAAATGAAAACATATCCTTGAAACTCCAGCACTTATCCTTAGATCTTTCCCAATGGAATACGAACATCTTTGGAAATATTCATAAAAATATTAGGACCTTAAATAATAAAATCGAAAGCATCCACAGGTCCGGAAATATCTCCAGAGACATAGACAAGCTAAAAGATCTCCAAACAGAACTAGGAAAATGGTACGAAATTAAAAACATTTCTACCATCGGTTGTTCAGAGATAAATTCTTCAAGGAATACGACCGAAATACAGAGTATTTTCATGCCACGGCCTCCAATAGGAAAAGAATAAATTCCATCAATACCCTTAGAGAGCATTCTGGACTTTGGATCTCGGATAGAAATCAAATCTATTCTCTCCTGGTAAAATACTTTACCCACATTGGTACAACCCAACTAAACAATTGTAGTTTTGACCTATCTAGCATCATAAAGCCTTGTATATATGATGAAGAAAATCTATCTCTCCTAGAAATCCCAACCAAAAATGAAATCGGATCACATTATCCAATATGAATATGTGGGGACGCTCCAGACCCGATGGATTTCAACCGGTTTTTTTCAAGGCTAATTGGGAAATATTCTCTTGATATTGTTAATACATTGCAAGATTTCTTTTAAACCGGTATTCTTGATACTAATATAAACCACTCCTTCATTACCCTTATCCAAAAAATATCAACTCTCAAACTCCGGGTGACTTTAGACCAATAAGTCTAAGTAACACCATTTACAAATTAATCTCAAAAATTCTCGTGAATAGATTAAAACCTATTCTTAACAAAATTATTTCTCCCAACCAATCCGCTTCCTTCCTGGAAGACAAATCACCGATAATATTATAATCGCTCATGAGCTCATCCATTCTATGAAAACTTCAAAAGCGACAAAAGGGTATCTCGGCCCTTAAATTAGATTCTAAAGTGTTTGATAGAGTCGAGTGAAATTTTATCGAAAGGGCTCTTCTTAGCTTTGGATTTGATGAAAAGTGGATATACCTCATTCTATAATGCATTTCTACTACTTCTTACTCAATCCTCCTCAACGGATCACCCGGATCAAAATTCAAAACCACGAGAGGTTTAAGACAAGGGGGACCCCTTTCTCCATACCTTTTCTCGATCTCGCATGGGAATTTATCTAGGCTTCTAGAAAATGCGATAATAGAGAAGAAAAATTCCGCCTCCGAATCAATAAAATGCTCCAAATATTACCCATCTCTTCTTCGCAGACGACTGTTTCCTTTTCACAAAAGCTGATCTGGGGGAAGCAAAAAATCTTCTAGACGTTCTATCCCTATTCGGGGATATAACGAGACAAATGGAAAACCTACAAAAATCCAGTGTCTACTTCAGCCCAAAAATTCATCCTAAACATGGAAAAATTATAGCCAGAATTCTTAAAGTTCCCGATGACTAAAATGATAGATATCTCTAACTCCTCTATTTTTTGATAAAAATAAGAAAGCGAACTTCGATCCGCTTCTACAAAAATATTACTCCACTTTACAAGGTCGGAAATCCAAACTCCTATCTCAAGCTAGGGAGGACATCTTCGATAAAATCGATTCTTCAAGCTTTCCCAACGTACCAAATGCAGGTGCTTTCCCTACCAAAAGAAACCTTGAATCAATTAGATCGTATCCAAAGAAATTTCTGGTGGAATAAAAAAGAGCAAAAAAGACAAGGAGGATTTATCAGAGCTTGGAAATACATATGCAAGCCTATTGCTCAAGGTGGTTTAGGTATTAAGAACCCTCATCAATTTAATATAGCACTCCTTACTAAACTAGCCAGCAGATTAATATTAGAAAAAGACCAACTATGGGCAAAAGTTCTCAAAGCAAAATATTTCCCAAATTCTCATCCTCTAGAAGCTTCTAAAGTTTCTAAATTATCTTGGATTTGGACAAGCATCCGAAAAGGTCTAGATTTAATTAAAGGAAACTTCGTTCGGAAAGTTAAAAATGGAAACTCGGTTAAAATATGGGAAATCGATGAATTCCAAATTTGGAAATAATACAACCACAAGACTCATAAGACACAACTCCAAAAAGAGTTCAAAGCTCATAATCGTAGATAATAAATGGGATCAAGGAAAACTAGACATTTACTTTAGTGAGGTTAGAAAGAAAATTCAAGCCATGACCCGAGAAAAAGAAGAAGAAAATCCAATGGTTACACCATCATTCAGGACTCTTCTCGGCAAGAAACATTTATAATTTCTTAGCAAATCAAGCTCAAGAAGATGATAATTGTTAATAGATTTCCCATGGAAAAGTATATGGAAAATTCAAGCAATTCCAAGAATTAAACTTTTTGTGTGGAAGCTAGTTGGAAAAGCTTTGCCTACAACTTTGAGACTAGGGGCACATGACCCAAACTGCCAACTATGCAATTCTCAAGTTCAAGAAACCGAAAATCACCTATTCGGATCTTGCCCTTTCGCCGAGCTATTTGGTTCAGATTTTCGCTAGGAAATTTAACTTTTTGAATAATCTGGATCCGACTACATCATGGGTTAAATGGTGGCTTTTAAACTCAGATTTGGACAATTTGGTAGGAAAAATCTCGACCATTTTATGGTTCATATGGAAATACAGATGCTTTCGGTGGTCTTTGAAAAGATAACCCCAAATCCAATGCAACTAATTGATCGATCAACATATTTTTGCAATCCATCCCTCAAAAGAATAAAACAAAGGGACTCCGGAAAACAATGAGTTAATGATGATCAATACCAAATGGTCGTGATATAAACACAGATTGGATAATATTTATTGATGCTTCTTTCAAGGAAGAAGACCTTTCAATGGGATACACTCACATCGTTTATTCAGTAGATCACCAGACATTTATGCACATTTCAGCAGGTTCGAAGACATCTACTTCGGCACTTCATGCGGAAGCGAAATCTTTACAAAAAGCGGTCATTTGGCTAAGAGACAACGTCTTGTCTAGCGTTTCAATAGTAACTGATTGTAAAGTCTCAGCAGACAACATCAACAAGGACAACATAAATCTCTCATGGACAGCCGAAAACACCGTTCAAGAAGCCAAGATAATTTTAAAAGATCTTCCTCAAGCTCAAGTAAAATTTACAAATAGAAAATACAATTCATCAGCGGATAGAATTTCCAAGGAAGCAAGAATAAAGAGCCTTCAACATATGTCTACAAAACTACAACAAAAAATTAAGCTTCCTAGCATTATCTCTAATGTTTCGCTAGAAACGAAATTGTAAATCTTATGTACTATATTTACTAGTTTATATAATTAATTTTCCCATAAAAAAATGCCCCCACGAAGAAAAATGGTTATAATAATAACCTTGGAGTTGAAGATAATTAAAAAAATCCATTCACTGTGTAGAAATATAAAAATTAATAAAAGTCTAAGAGCTTAATAAACCTCTGTGAGATTGGGGTATACCTGCATTAATTGGGGTATACCAAATGAGACTAAAAATAGGGTCATTTTGAAGTAAAAGAGGTCACCCCTTAACCAAATATTTTCAAAATGGCAAAATTGCCCTCGTTTAATTAACACTAAAATTTTGATTAGATTAACTAATTAAGTTTAAATTGATTGAATAGATTAAAACTTATGAATTTAAGTTATGAATTTTTTTTTTGATTGAACTTTTGTAGGATGATTTTGATGATTTTTTTTTTTTTGAGAATATCTCTTGTAACTAAAAATGAAGCACACAAATCAAAACACTTTAAAAAAGGGGATTGCAAATCATGAAATCATACTCAAAATCAAAGAAGAAATCAACACTTTCAAGCCTCGAAAGTATGAAAAGTCGGCAAGGTCGACGAATGAAGAACATGCCGACTGTATTTGGCAGACAAGGTATTTAAATGAAGAACATGCCGACTTTATTTTTTTTTTTTTGACACAGAGATGGCTATTGAAAAATATTAGCTTTTACAAGGTCAACAAAAAACCCCACTGGCCGTTGAAAAATACCACGTCGGCTATTGAAAATACCATGCCACTATATTTGGCCTAAGACAAGGTATTTAAATGAAGAACATGCCGACTTTATTTTTTTTTGACACACAGGAGATGGCTATTAAAAAATATTAGTGAAGATTCGGCAGAAAACCCACTTACCGTTGAAAAATACCACGCGTTGTTGAAAATACTCCGTTACGCATTAGCCTGGGCAAGGTCTTCAAAAATACCTCACGGATGTTGAAAAAAATTTACTGATGCCGCCATGGTTGTTATGAAAAGTCGGCAAGATATGCATGTTACGACTTGCCGTCCAAAAACACATAAATCATAATTTTGATTTCTTACCTAATATAACAATCAAATCACACAACACAATGATGGGTTTGAGTTTAAACATCATTTATAGTCTTCTTTTCGGGTAGAGTCAACAATTTTTTTGGAAAATCAAAGTTGAAGATTTTTTTTATGGCTTTGGTTAATGGAAGATGAAGATGAAGAAAAAGAAGAGAAGATTAAGAGTTGTTTAGTTTTTTAATTTTAGGTTAATGAAATTAAGAAATAGGTTTATTTTTAAGATTTAATTAGTTCAAGGGTATTAAAAGTAAAATCACCTTTTTTAATAATGACACACCATGTCTCCTTTGAAATTGGGTATACCCCTAATTAATCTCGCAAAGGTTAATAAAGTCACGACATATTACCCGATTGTTTATAGCACTCATATACGGTCGACATATTACCTGACTATTTATAGCACTCATATACGGTCGACCATTAATTAACAACCTTTTGGATAAGGGGATTATCGGTCCATTGTACTAATCCATTTATGATCCGCCAAAATTGAGTTCATCCAGAATACAAAACAAAGCTTGGCTAAGTTAGGGAAGATAAAGAGCGGACGAGATTTGTCTAGGAGGGATAAATCTACGGCCATGGTTTTTTCAAACCATTATAAATACTTTATTAATTAGTGTCCTATTAATTGCTCATAATGAATGATTAATTAATTTTTCATGATGAATGTTCATTTAATGAATCTAATAAATACATATTTTTATTAATAAATACAGTAAGTTTATTAAAACTATACATATTTATTGATCAGAAAGAAAGAAATTGGTGTCTGGCGAGTTTGAACTCGTGTGACTGGTATCATCACCCAATGACTTTACCACTGTACTACAGTGACCCCGGTTAAAAATTATATTAATAATTTTTAATGGTGGTAGTGAAAGAAGCAAGCAGGTGGTGGTCGGTATTTGTGAGTGGTGGAGGTGGTAACATTACTTTTGGTGGTGGAAAACATAGTGGCGTGGTGGGTTTTTTACGTTACGGTGGTGGATGTAAAGTGAATAGTAGTGGACAATAATAGTTTTGTGTCTTTACAAAATGTGCAACATTTTATTATGATAGATGTAGTTGGATGTTTTTAGCACAAACGGTAAAGGGCAAAACACAAATATTCGAGGAGGATACTAAATCATATAAGACAATATGATCATGACCACTGGATCACCCAAATGGGATCTGACTATATTTTAGTGCCCGATCGAATAAATCACGATTTTTAGTATTAAAATAAAATTGATTACATTTCCGAATACAAAACAAAGTTAGGACAAGTTAGGCTAGATAAAGCACGATCAAATTTATACTTGCGAACATAAATCTACCTTATAAATGATCACGTTAATTAAAATTTAATAATAAATGTACAATTGATATTTCATAATAAATGTTTCTTTAATTAATCAAATGAATATATTTTTATTGATACATAATAAATTTATTTGATATTAACCATATCGATAAGCATTTATGGTGGTTTTGATGGTGTGTGGGTATCAGTGAGATTGGTGGAGTGGTGACGATAATGTGTGGTGGTGGAAGAAGTAGTGGTAGTAGAGTGAGAAAAGGGGTCCTAAGATAGGTAAATTAAGCACTAATGGTGGTTGTGATGGTGGGTAGTGGTGGTGGATGGCGGTGGGGATAATGGTGGTGGGTATTGGTGAGACTAGTGGAGTGGTGACGATAATGTGGTGGTGGAAGAAGTAGTGGTAGTAGGGTGAGAAAAGGTGTCTTAAGATAGGAAAATTATTTAGTCACCCTTGGTTTATTTTTTCTTTGTTTTTGTTTTAATTTGATTTTAGGTTTCAAATAAAGAGTATTACATTAACTAGTTGGAAGCCTAACAAGCTAAGCTCCAACGACATACTACTACATTAATTGAACATGTTGTCGTGCTAATCTACCAACAGCCTCATGGGTAACCTAGCCAAAGGAGCCGAAGCGGATGGGGGTTGAGATTGTGTCACAGGGGGGGCAAGCTAACACTACCTTTCATGTTAATTCCTGCAATATTACGTCATTGGGGGCTCGAACCTGGGACCTCCTGGAGCGCATGAAACTTTAGGAAACGGGGATGACCAGCTGAGCTAGGTGTCCGTTTTCAAATTACTTTAAAAAAAAAAAAATTAAAACAATTTTTAAAGGCAAGATTTTTCCAAAAAAAAGAAGATGTTGTGATTTTAAGATTTGTCGGGTAGGACATGTTTATTAACCAAATCTTCAAAACATTTAGACCTGGATCGATCGGTTCAATTCTTCTCAGACAATTACGACATGTATGAATCGATAGATACATTTGAAACACATATCCTTGCCCGTATACACATGTATGAATCGATAGGTAAATTATATCACAATCAAGAAAAAAAAATGCATGTGTAAAAGAATAATGGATTTTTTTTCTTCATAGAACTAGTAGTAATTGTAGTTAATGTAGAAAACACTCAATTTGGCTAAAGCAAGGTGCTGATAACGTGTTTAAGTTTATTGTGTTTAAGGGAACAAAGATTTAATGGAGAAGAAACCAAAAATAAAAGAGAAGGAAGATCAGTGAGTGTTTTACTCATTGTCTTGTTTTTCTTTAAGTACACATGACAAAAAAGAGATGTAGGAAGTAGTGTTACTACGTGGTAATAGAGAAAGTATTACATGGGTCAAGCATGAAGATAAAAGCACATGCACAATACCACCTCAAATGGTCAACCACTCATATTACTACAACATGATTCTTATTTTAATAAAGCACCATAATGTAGTGGTACTACTCAATATTAATTTATATATTAGTTGGGGCCTATTATAAGCTTAAATGTTTTGTTATCTTATAAATTTATGGGGTTATTAATTTAGCACAATGCTTGTCTCAAGTCTTAGACCGATCAAAATATTATTTTGCGAAGTTATTAATTTATCGCGAATTAATTTAACAAAGTTCTACTATATATTAAAGAGATAGTGCTTTTTTGTTACTTGAAGTTTTCAAGTCAATCAAAAAAATCGACTAACAATTTCACCCAAAGGAACGAGAACTTAGCCTAAAGACCCGAGCTTAACTTGGTCATCATCTCGACTCATTCGAGTTGAGAACTTAGCCTAAAGATCTGTTATCCTTAATAATTGGATTTGAGTTTGAGTGGTGAAACAGAGAAGAAGTAAGGAAGAAAATGAGTCTCAAAGTTGGTAAAAGTAAAGAAAACTTTTATACAGTAGAACTTCAATAAATTAATCATCGATAAATTAATTACTTAGCTAAAATAATAAAATTCCCTGATCTCAATTAGATTTGGATAAGCTAAATTTTAGCTCAGTTAACTAATAACTTCGCTAAATTAATAAATTTTTTGGTCCCCCAACATTATTCATTTATCGAATTATTACTGTATTTGTTTCTCTCACTTAAACTGGTACGTGGAATGCATATATCCAAATCACCAAGCCAGCTCATGCCTCATAGTACCAACTCAGAGTGCGAGTAAAACGCGAGCCGCCTAACGCGACCGAACGTTTAGTGGGGTTTATGGGAATAGCGTCTCAGATTGTCTTTAGCACGATTCCCTACTAGAACTCTCCCTGTAGTGTCTACAACACGATTCAGTTGACACGGATTCACACATGCACCGCCACTTTCTTTTAACTCCCCCACTTGACTCTTTTCACTTCACAAAAGTTCTCCGTTTATAAAAAACTTCGACTCACTTCTTCTCCAGCTCCTCCTCCTCTCTTTCCCTCCATTTCTCAACCAAAACATTTTGATTTTTCCTCTAATTTTTTCATAAACCCATCTTTTGTTTACGCTCCAGTTTACTCTTTCTCATCTTCGTTTCACTTGGGTTCCGGTTTATTTTCAAGGAATTTCATTTTCTTACTTTGTTTCTAGAGATGGGTTTAAGCATGAAGTCTCAGGTACTAGCAGAGGGAAAAGAAACCGAAGGAAATAAGAAATGGGTAGTGGCTGGAATACTAGTTAGAACTCCATTGAAAGCAATTAATACAAATAAGAAGATTGAGGATGGTGATGACGAAGAGCAAGGATGTTCAGCTACAACCCCAACATCAGTTGAGGCAAGAATTAATTCTGCTGAGAGATTATTATGTCCACCAGCTCCAAGAAAGCCAAGACCTTCATTGAAGTTTCACTCTAATAATAAGGCTATGGATTTCTTTAATCCTCCAGAGTTGGAATCTATTTTTGTATCCAATTTTTGATTTTTTTTTTCTTAGAATAGAGTTAAGGCTTTCTACGTTGTAACTTGCAAAGGTTTTAGTTTAGTGATTTGATTTTTTTTGTTATTTTTTTTTGTTTTGCATTTTTATAATTTTAGAGTGTTGTATGTAAAGTTAACAAACTTGTATGAGATTAGTAGCAGAGTTTTGTAGTGCGTAATTAAATCCTGTTTTTGGATGAAATATGCTTATGTAAGGCAACTTTTCTTCCTAGTTTTTTTTTTTTTTTTCCCTATCCTCTGTATTTGTTCCATGGCGTCATGTATGACTTCAAAAGGGCATTCAAGTTAATGGAAGTCAATTATCTTTTCACTTGATAATTAAAAACTTTAGACAAACTAAGTAAAACTGTGAAAGGACAAATAGTCCCACATCGTTATAATCCGCTTAATTAACTTAAATATAATATGGAAAGTTCCACCTGTTAGAATTTAACCATCTCAATTGAAATATTTGTTTTGCACGGATGAACCACAAAGCTGATAAATTTAGACGAGTCTTTAAAGCCTCTTTGGTCTTAAAACCATGATGTACATCTTTTTTCTTCTTTTATTTTTGTCAAAGTTTGATTAAGAAAAGTTCAAGAGAAACAAAAGATTTGGTTAGAATCCTAGTTGGGGAGAAAAGATTTTGTATTGGATTATGTTATTCATGTATGTATAGTTACTTACTATTGTAATGGAATGGGTCACTCTTATTTTTCTCCAATTTATACATAAGAGTAGAAAAGATATTATGTTACTTGAGCTAGTTTAAGTTAAGAGCACTAGCTAGGTTCTCAGTAAATAAACATTTCTAGGGATCAGAGAGATTCAGAGTCATGTTCTACAAACTGCCAATTATTGTTGCAACTCTCACCAGTTAACTTGTATTCAAGTATGCCAGACATACGGGTCAAAATATTTTTCACCACATTTTTATCTGGTACACTCTTTTTAACCTGGCGTCATTAGGGCGACCCCGAAAGAATTATGGGCGACTAATAAGACAAAATAGGGTCACCCAAAACTAAAATAAAGCCACCTCTTATCTATTTTTTTATTTGAAATGTTTAAAATGCCCTCAATAATCGGTAGACAATACTACAATCGGTAGTTTAGTTGGATGTATGTTGGCTTGTAGCCCCAAATTCAAAATTTTCAAAAACCAATGAAATTTTGAGTTTCTCTATTTTCACATTCGGTAGACTCGTGATGTTTATTATCTACATATTATACAATCGGCAGTCTCGTGATGTTCATTATCTACCGATTGTGCTAGTAGTCCCAAATTCGAAATTTTCAAAAACCAATGGAATTTTGAGTTTCTCTATTTTCACAATCGGAATAGACTCGTGATGTTTATTATCTACCGATTATACAATCGGTCGTCCCGTGATATTCATTATCTACCGATTATGCTAGTAGTCCCAAATTCGAAATTTTCAAAAACCAATGGAATTTTGAGTTTCTCTATTTTCACAATCGGTAGACTCGTGATGTTTATTATCTATCGTGATGTTATTTATCTATCGATTGTGGTAGTAGCCCAAAATTCAAATTTTTCAAAAACCAACGGAATTTTGAATTTTTTCAAAGAAGAGAAGAACATAATCACAATGGGTAGATAAAAAAAAATACTAAACTACCGATTATGAAGGGATATATAAGTATTTTCAACTTATTTTATCTTATTCAGTCGTCCCTAATTCTTTCAGGGTCGCCCCTAATGACGTCAGGCTTATTAAGCTAACATGGGGATCAAGAGAAAGTTCAATAATTGCAAACTAAGGTCAATAATTGGATAAGGATTCCAAACTAAGGTCGATAATTAAGGTTAGAGTGTGGATAAGGATTCGAAACTAAGGTCAATAATTGCAAAATCAATCAACTTTGTCTTTCTCGGTTGGTGCTAAATTTTGTAGGACAATAAAAGGCATCCTTGTATGCAGATAACTTTGCGTTATTTGTCAGTAACTCTACCTTTTTTTTTTAAAAAGTTCAAGGCTCAAGCCAAGGTAACTACATATTGTAAGAAGTAAGAAGTTGATCAAAAATGGAAAACACTTCCAATTTTCAAAGACGAACTTGCAAACAAAAAAGTGGTCTATCCAAAGCAACTTATGAAAATAGTAGTAAGTTCAGATTGAGGGGACATATAAGAACAGAATGCCAAGGACAGTATCTAGGGCTTAAATAAGATGCAGATTTCTTTACAGAGCAAACAAATGTTAAAACTGACTATAGGTCAGTGGGTTGGATTCAGAATAAATTCCAAGTACAGTAACATCATTTGAGATCCTGAAGAAGAGAAAGCACTGTCAAAAAAATTCAAAAAAAAAAAAATAGGGTTTGAATTTAATGTGTGACATGATATAAGTAGCCAGTAATGGTATCCAATGTAACAATGTTCTTTAGTCTTTTAAAATAAACACATGGGTTTTTTTCTTCTTCTTTTTCTTTGGAGGAATCCAAAGGAAATTAGCCAGGAGAGATTAAAGATTTTTGCGCCACCTAAGCTGTCCTTCTGCCTGCCGGGGATTTATATTTTGGCGGGAGAGTGTTTTAAAAGCAGCTGTCATTCTAGCGCCAAAATAGAAAAGATTTTGCTTCGAAAAAGAAAAAAATTAAAAAAAAGGCGGGAACTGATTATTTTTTTATTTCTCTTTTGAATTTGTACCCTCTGTCGTCGTGCTTAATGACTAATATACCCTCGCAATTTGTGCAAGTGTAATTATTAGACACTGCTAATTTGGTTTATTTAATGAAAACCATGATTAGTATGCACGTTAATCTATAGACACCCACTTCATAAGAGGTGTACAATACCATTAATAACTGACGTCTGGATGATGTACGACGTTTTATCGGTGGTGAGCTTCAATCAGTGCCAGTTTATCTTTGGAACCGAACTGGAATCTATTGAGTTTCATGCTGAGGATCAAAGAGGCTTCAGATAAGGAGGCCCAACCACTTATGGGCTAAGGCACTGAAATTTTACAAATAGTTTGTGCTACATAAAAACATGGTTTGCGCTTAAACCTACTAACTCCAGCCAAAAATTATGCTAAAGGGTGTTATGTTGGAAAGATAAAATACCGATTTTACCCTTCATTCTGAAATAATATATATTATTTTGGATTTCATTGCATACAATTCTCTACAACTTGAATATTTTCATTGTGGGAAAAATCCAGATCTTCTTAACTTATCTTTAATTCGAAGAATTGTGTTTATCAAAAATAACCCGAATCGTCATTCTTTTTGTTATTAAAACCATAGAAAATGATCCAGTTTGATAATGAAAGTACTTCTTCATTCCGGTTTTATAGCCGGTCCGAAAGAGATTGGGAGAAACACCCTATTTGGCGAGTAGATAAAATGAGAAGTAATAAATGACACCCATATGAAGCCCCAGGTGATTTTACTTTATCTTTTATTAATTTCTGTTATGTGTTCAGTAATTTTGTAAGATTTCTTTAAAATGTGGTTAATGGCGGCCATGAATACTGCATGTAGTTCGTCCTTTTAGTGAAGAACGCTATCGAACATGAAAAACATTTGTTCAGAATTTATTTCCAATGTTATGTTCTCCTGATGTGATTTTAACAAGTTGTAGAAAGTGGTAGTAAAAGTATCGCTCGCGATTCATCACTTCCTCTACCCCAACCACCTTGGCACATATAGGGAATGATAGAGGAAATAAAAATCAAATTTCGACAAATCCCGCAGGCGGCTATTTAACACAACTACAGGGAAGGAAATCAAGCGGCAGACGGGTTGGCCAATCATGCAGCAAATGGAAGTCAAACGGGGAATTTATTAACTAAAATATGGGACCAGGCAATCCCAACTTTTATTAGTCAAATTCTATGTCATGATTTCGTGGGCACCACATACCCACGACAAATTGTAACCTAACTCCTTTTAATTAATAGCATGCTTCCAAAAAAAAAAAAGTATCGCTCGCTCCGCACATATACAAACCAGAGCTTGGCTAACTTAGCCTAGATAAAGAGTGGCCAAGATTTGTCTAGGAAAAAAATAACGGTTGGGGTTTGTTCAACTTAACCATTTTAAATGTTTTAATAATTAGTATCCCATTAATTGCTCATAATGAATGATTAATTAGATTTTATTACAAATGTCCCCTTAATTAAAGTAACAAATACATATTTTTGTTAATAAATAATCTTACTAGAAATTGTATTAATTTGTTAATGGTAGTGGAAGAAGTAGTGGGTGGTAGAAACGGCGGCGGGTATTTGTGAGGAACGCGTAATTGGGGGATATGGATTACTAACCCCATCCAATAATATCCGTTAAGGGGTGTTTTTTGGGGGCGGAAATACTAAAATACCCTTCCATCTAAATTAAAATTTAAAAATCAAACCCTAACAAGTTCTTAAAGATATGTTAAATTGAATTGTTCTTGAGAAAGAAGAAGAAGAAGAAGAAGAAGAAGAAGATGAAGAAATGGCTTTATTGAGAAGGTACATGATACCTAATCATATTTAAAGTGTTGTTGTTGTTTTAAAACTTCGTTTGGGTTAGAATCATAAACTTTAAATCCACTCCCGGCTTGTGTTTATGATGAATACTCTACTATTTTTTTTTGTTCCGGCGTAGTTTTTAGGATGAATACCATGTCGGTACTAGTGCCGACATGGTTTTTAGGATGAATACCATGCCGGTACTAGTTCCGACATGGTTTTTTAAGATGAATACCATGCCGATACTTGCTATTTCAGACAAGTTTTACGTATGTTTTTGTCCTCAAACCTAAGACGGTGACACGTGGAATCAACCATGCCCGCACTACTACCGGCATGCTCGATAATGAACTTTCTATGCCGGTAATGTACTTCCAATTTTCAAAATTGGGGGAGCCAAAATGCAAGCATGGTGAAAGTATGAATACCATGCGGTTTGGTCCCCTACAAGCATGGTATTCATACTTTTACCATGCCTTGCAGACCGAGTTTTTCAGCAACAATGGCGAATTCAATGAAAAAAATCAAATTTCAATACATTAATACCTATATATGAGTAATTGGAGCACTTATATGTTTAGCTAGTTTACTTTCCTGGGTTGGCTCGTCACGTAAACCTTCATGATCATAAATATCTTGATTTGATGTTGTTGCATCAACAAATTCAATGATAATGATTATCAAACTAATCTATTAACTTAACTAATTATATTTAACCACTAAACATGATTAGTAAGGGGTAGATTAGGAATTAGATAAAATGCTTAGATAAGGGGTGACCCTGATTTGATATTTAAATCCAGTTTTTGTCTTTTTCCTCTATCCCCCAATTAGTTTTTTTATCCCCCAATTGCGCGTTCTTTGTGAGTGGTGGAGGGGTAACATTTCTGGTGGTGTAAGAAATAGTGGTGGCGGCTGGTTTTTATGTTGGTGGGTATTGGTGAATAGCAGTGAACAATAATACTTTTTTGTTTTTAAAAAACATGCAACATTGCATTATGAAAGTTGTAGTTAGCTATTTTCAGCACGATTGGTAAGGACAAAAACCAAATATTTCAAGGATGATACTAGATCATATAAGACAATATGGTCATGATCGTTGGATCACCCAAATGGTATCCTTACTATATATGGTACTCAATCGAATAAATCATGGTTTTTAGTGTTGAAACAAAATTGACTAAATATAAAAGAGAATATAACAAAAAACAATAATGAAATAAATTAATTGACGACTTAAGTTTGTTCAATCTAAAATTTATACATGACTATTATGATTAAAAATTAAAAGCACGCCCAGCTGCAGAGGATGAAAGTGGTGGTGGTGGGGAAATAAGTGGTATCATGTGATAGGTGTTGAATACACCCTATTGCTTTTTTTGCTATTTTTCTTGTAAATTATGTATTTTACATTTGTTTTTGAGTTATTAGATACTCTGGAGTCATGCAGAAGAAAAGAAGGATAAAATGTCCATTTGGAGCGAAAATGTATAATGGTCATTTCACGGACGAACGACATTGGGAGTTGAGCCAACGATAAGGGACAACAACTGCATCTTAGTCTAGAGAAGCAAGGGGCAGACCTTGGTGGCCTTTATCTAATGAGTGGGTGTCTAGAGACATCTGAGGTTGACCCTTATCTATTTCACTTGGGTGGCTATATCCACTTATATTTCCTACAACAAAACCTAAAATCGAGAGAGTATTCTCTCATCCTGTTCCATCCACCTGCAATAAAGAAGGAGAAAAAGTAGTGGTTGCTGCTGTTAAATATCGAGAGATGAGAAGGAGGATTTGTGTTGAAATCAAGGAGATTAATGGCCAAATTTCATTGTAGTAAGAGAAGATGGTTCGAGTATTGCAGATCGAGAAGCTTTCTGGTGGTGGAAATCGTTTGAAGCATGAGTTTGTTAATTGAAGCAAATGAGAGAAATTGATAGGGTTGAGGTCAATTCAGGGATGAAGGAGGAGTTCATTGTTAATGGGTTTTGTAGTTGAGTTGGAATTATAGATAAGAAGAGGTTGAAATCGAAGGAGAAGTTAGGGTTTGATGTTCTTTCATGTAAAGAGGCCAAGGAAGTGTGTTGGAAGTAGTAAACCAAGACTTTGAGTTTTGGATCAACATACGTTGTTGACACACCGTGCGATATTTGGAAGTTGGAGTTTACTTGAGAAACAAGGTGTTTTGGTTCTAGAGATTTATTTATATAAGAGTTCTATTTAGAGTTTTGTTTATGTTAGGAAAGTGTCTTTATTTAGAGTTTGATCTTTGTTAGGAAAGTTTACATGAGTGATCGTCAAGTTTGTGAAACTATAAGAAGGCTATTGAGCCATAAGAATTGTACACCGAATTGATTATCAATGTAGTATTTTAATTACTTCCGCATTTATGCTTTCCTCTCTCTTGCTCGATGCTACATATGGTATCAGAACAAGGTGAGAGGAAGGGAGAGGAGAAGGAGAAAGTGTTAAAGATTTTTATTTGTTCTTTGGTTGTTGAGTTTTTGGTAAAAAGTAGTTGTCAACAAAACAAGACGAGCAGGTTGCAGTATAAAAAAATTGGTTTGTGTGAAGTTCCGATGAAATTGTTCGCTGAGAAGAAGACCTAAGCCCGTAGTCTTCTGTGGGTCTTACGCAAGGGTCGAGAGTTTCGTAGAAAAAGAAAAGAAGTGGGGAGTGTTGCTGCGGATATGTGAGTTTAAGGTGTTGGTGGTTTGATTTTGAGAAAGAAAGAAAAATAGCAGCATCTGATGTTGTTAAATCTTGATTGATGAGAGTTTTGCAACAAGGTGGAGAAACTGATGTCGTCCATGCTATAGGCAAGAAGGAAAGAATTAGGGTTCGCTACTGTGATTGATTGGGTTCATTTTGGAGTTTGAAATCGAGAGAATTAACGATGTTGTAAAGAATAAGGAAGAATTGAAGTGTATAACTGCCGTTGAGATGGAGAAGAATTGGAGAAGATACAGAGATGATGGTAAGCGTTTGCTGCTAATTACTGAAAGAATAATTAGTCCATTTGGAATTGTGAATGTTGAACCCAATTCGAGAAGAGAATGAATTAGAGATGGTGATGTTTAATTCCGTCAAGAAGTTAATGAGATAGAGTTATGGTGCGACGTTTCAGGGTTTCACGACCTAAAAATCAGGGATATGTTGGCTGCAACCTGGGAGCTGTTCTTGATACCAGCGTGGAGTTGCTGCAGTAGTTGTTTGAATGATGACGAGCTCGAGATGAAAAACAAAGAAGCATGTTTAGAGTGATAATGATCGGTAATGGAGTTGGTTTGTTCTCTGTCATTGTTGTGGTTCGGGAGTTGTTTGTGATCATTGGCAGATGACTAAGAGCTCAACAATTCATGGAATTAAGGGTGAGCTACTAAAGGAGATGGAATCAACTGGGTGAGAATAGCATCTTAACTGCTTGTGAAAATTACAAAGAGAAAGTGTAACAAACAGAGAAAAGCGTGGCAAATCTGAGGAAGTGTGGCGGTTAGTTGTCACAGTTAGACAACAAGTGTTGCTGAAGAACAGTGACAGTTCTGAAAGAAGCGTAACAGTAAACGTGTGTGCAGAAGCGTGACAGATATTGGCACATCTGGCAAGTGTGACAGTTTCACAGAAAAATCGTGATAGAAAATAATTTTTTGTAAAAAAAAAAAAAGGGTTAGCTGTTGTTAGTATGGAGATTGGTGAAAGGTGGTTTGCAGAGAGCATGGGTTGTTGTGGCAGAGCATTGAAGGATTTTAGAAGGTGAAGATGCTTTGGGTGAGTGGTTGATTCAAAGGGTTAGGTCATGGATTCAAAATCAAAAAAAGAAGAAGATCAAAATTGGTATTGCAGTCAGAAGGACTGGTACAGTTTAATGGAGGATCAAAGCTAGTATTGCAGTCAGGAGGACATGTACAGTTTGATGGAAGATCAAAGATGGTATTGCAGTCAGGAGGACTGGTACAATTTGATGGAGTTGAATTCGAATTCAGAGACTTAGAATGACAAGGAATGTTAGATGGTGATGTTTGAGCTTAAGGGAGAAAGGTAGCATGTTGGAGCTTAAGCTCAAATATGTTGGAAACTGTGAAGTAAGGTTGAAGAGTTTGTGGTAGAAACTTGGAATACCTACAAAGTGTGGCAGACTTTGTAAATAAGTACGCCTGTGGCAGAAGCGTGACTAAAAAAAAAGTTGTTATGAAGAAAGAGTAGTAATCGCCAGGGGGTGATGAGAGAGTGAAGGTAAACAAAAGTAGAACATGAGCTACAATGCTCAGTGAAGAAAGAATAAGATGAGCTATAATGCTCTGAGATGGAAATCCTGCGAGTGAAGTAGGTAAATGATTTGGTTTCGTGTTTGGATAACAAGTAGATAGTGTTTCTAGCTTGTTATAAGAAGTCTTGGTTTAAGGGAGGATGCTGGAAGTAGTAAACCAAGACTTTGAGTTTTGGATCAACATACGTTGTTGACACACCGTGCGATATTTGGAAGTTGGAGTTTACTTTAGAAACAAGGTGTTTTGGTTGTAGAGAGTTCTAGAAGAGTTCTATTAGAGTTTGGTTTATGTTAATTAGGAAAGTGTCTTTATTTAAAGTTTGATCTTTGTTAGGAAAGTTTACATGAGTGATCGTCAAGTTTGTGAAACTATAAGAAGGCTATTGAGCCATAAGAATTATACACCGAATTAATTATCAATGTAGTCTTTTAATTGCTTTCGCGTTTATGCTCTCCTCTATCTTGCTCGATCCTACAAAGTGGTAACTTAGGGTTTGCTGCTGGTGAAGAAATTAGTGAGAGTAGCTACAATGAGAAGATGGGTCCTGTGATGGGATTTGTGTTGGTGGATTTCAGAAAGGAAATGGAGATGAATTGTGATGGATTCTGGTCATGTAACTAATGCCTGAAGATGGTGGTCGTTTGCAGCAATAAGAAGTTGCAGTTGAGATGGGTACGAATCTGAGAATGGGTAGCTAGGTCCTGGTGGTCTTTGTGTGGGAAATCTTTCAAGGCGATTTCGGGAAGAAGCAGCTTGATTCTGTCGCTAGTTAAAATTAGAAATTGAAGCATATAGAAATCAAGGATTGGCTGAAATTTATGTTGCTGTGAGTTTGAACAAAGAAGAAATGGAAGGAGGACTGATGGATTGAAGTGATAGAAGCAAGAATTGGCAGTGTGCAAGAATGATGTAGATGTATGTTAGGTTCTTAACAGGTGAAGAAAGAAAGGCCTGAAATTGGCCTAAAACTGCCCTGAAACAGAGGAAAGTCTGTCCGAATTTCCCCCCTGGTGAGTCGACTTAACGATTCAAATGACTAGAAGACCCTAACTCTCTGACTCAGACGACTCAGCTCTGATTAAGATAGCTGACTCAAAGCTAACTCACTTTCTGCCTTGACTTCGTGACTAACGGTTTTACCACATTGACCGTCACTCTAACGGAATCGTTACGGAATATTCTCTCGACGGCGACAAAACTCAGGTGACCGGTCGGGAGCTTTCCGACCAAATTCCGGTGATCCCAGTAATTTTCCGACGTCCCAAAAATAACAGAATTTTGGGTGAGTATTTCTCATGGGTGTGAAGACTTGGATTTGGAATTGGATGTGGGATTTGACTTGAAATTGAATTTGGAAGAGAAGTGGAGGAAGTTTACAAAGACAAGGACTTGGATATTGAATGGGAAAGAGAGTCTATTCCTAAGAGGATTGCAAGCAAATTGAAGCCTATAAATAGAGAAGTTCTCTACTTTTCTCTACACACCTTTACACACACAACACTTGTGTTCTTGCTTGCTTTTCAAAAATTCTTTTTTTAATTATTTGTGTGATTTCAAAAACATGAGTAGCTAATTTTCTTTTGATTGGGGATGAATTCCTAGTTCTTGGCATGCTTTGAGTTTTGTTTTAAATCTAATGAATTTTTTCACGTTATTATCATTTGTTTTCGCTAATAAGAATGTTTATGCTTGATTGATAGGTCGTTTAGGTGGCCAACTAAATTGATTTGTTAATTGATCTAAAGCTAGTAAAAATTAGGGGATAAGTAATCGTTTCTTTACTCTTTACACAAGTAGAAAACACGAGACCTTGCGGAGGGATTCCGTGGAGCAATTGTGTGTGAAAACAACGTTAGCAAGTAGACCTTGATCTAAGAGTCTAACTACTAATATCAACCTAATAAATTCATAAATATCAATGTGTTTAATTAAATTACATCTTGAGTGATCTACTACTTGATGGTTTGATAAATAGAATCCGGTAGTCGAGAACTTCCGTATCCGGTGATACAAAGAATTTAGGGGTTAGCACTGATCTAGCTGCTATATATACGGTTGGTGATAATCTGTGACTAATAAAAAGTATAAAAGAACATAACTTGAATCATGGTTTTGCAACGAAGAAGGATTCATTGATCTAATCTCTCTTATTGATTTCAACTTATACTTTTAATCGCTTTATTTACTTTCTTTTGCTTTTAAAATCTAAAACCAAAACCCCCCTTTTGTGACATTATAAGACAACTAAAACCTCTTGCTCCTCGTGGGAACGAACTTAACTACCACCACATTATTTGTTAATTGAGTGGAAAAATATTCACTAATTTGGTGTGGTTACGACACATATCATCATGTGATTTTGTGGTGATGGCGGGTGATGGTTAGTAATATGTTTTGCTAATTATGTGTTGCCACAAACTGGTTAACATTATAAAGAAAAGAAGATATGGCTGATCGTCTTAATGGTAAAACAAACTCGGTTAAAATAAATGAAAATTAAAAAAACAAATACTAGAATGTCATGTTATATAACGAACGGTATGATTCAAAATCAGTATACAATAAAATAACTCATTATTGAGTCGTACTGTTATAACACGGGTTATATCCTAGCTAGTTGATCTTTTTTAATGTTTCTTTGTTATGTATTATATATATATAAAAAAGGCTAAGTTAGTTGATATAAACAGCAGTCTTGATTTGCACTCCTAGTTGATAAATCCACCGTTGTGGGCGATCCCATGAATACACGCTTTAATTGAGAAATAATGCATTACGTATTCTGTTTTTCCCATTTCAAAAGTCAAAAGAAAAGCGGAGAAACTTGATCAATTGAAAAATAGAAACCTACATTCCCATAAAACTACATAATCGACTTTCACTCACATCCGGTATGAGAAGTGGATTAAAAAACTTTAGTTCCCCACTTTTGAGCAAACATAAATTATAAATAAATTTGGGAAGGAGAGATAGACTATAGAGACAAAAGGATTCAAATCTAAGAACGTACTTTCGTTCAACCTTCTTTCCTTGATGATTTGGTCTCGAAATATTTGATATTTGTATTAATTTATCAATTTTTTTTGGCATCGTCCACAAGATTTGTTTAGGGAGAAGATAAATCAACGGTTCTTTACGTAAGTGTTTATAAGTGACGTGTATGCGGCTGTACACAAAAATTTTGGTGTCTTGTGTTTTTCCTTTTCCGCATTTTATTGTTTATCTTTATAATTTGATTTACACAGGTTTATATGTATTCGATATAAGTAGATACGTCCGCTTAATTGTAATCGATTACGAGACTTGTTTCTTGTAGAATTTGTATCCTGAAAGATAGATAACAAGTTTAATCACTTGGCTGAATTCCTATTATATTATTTGGATACGACTAGATTGATCATGGATATTGATTTTTGAGATCGTACAAGTACTCTGCTTAACAAGCAGGTTCACGGACTCTGAGTCTATATACATACTGATTGAGTAGATGTTGAGATATTTTATACCATAAAATAATTAGAATTGAAAATAAAATCTTTAGATATTTGTTGTCACAACAAAGTGATCTATACGCTTATTTTCTAAGTTCAAATTTAGTATGTTTTGATATATTAATAAATTTTAATACTTGGCAAAATTGATAAAATTTGGCAGTCCCAAAATTATCGAGTTTTACTATAGTTGAGTTGATTTAGGTATTTAATCGGGTGCGGGCGGTAAATTAGGACCCGGACCCGTAATTTCTATCGGGCCCGGTTCCTGGTCGGCTATAGGCGGCTATTCTCATAATTTCATTTTCATTTTCATTTTCGGACTCCTTCTTATTATAGTCTAGTCTCAGATAGATCAGAAGCGCCTAAATTAGTTCTACTTACCTAATTTATCTCAATTTCTTTTTCTCTTGCTTTCGTATCAGAGGTTGTTTCTCTAATTTGAGTCTTTATAAACCCAATTCACGAGTTCCATCTCCTGTTCTAAACAAGAATAAAGACTAGTTTTTTCTGTAAGTTATTTCCGAATCAGAGTTTGTTTCTCTAATTTGAGTCTTTATTTATAAACCCTAATTCGCGAGTTTCACCTCTTGTTCTACACAAGCATAAAGATTAGTTTTTTTCTGTAACATATTTAAGTTATTTCCGAATCAGAGTTTGTTTCTCTAATTTGAGTCTTGATAAACCCAATTCGCGAGTTTCATCTCATGTTCTACACAAGCATAAAGGTTAGTTTTTTCTGTAAGTTATTTAGTTATAATGAATTTGAGAAAGAGGAAAATTTTAAGCATCGATGAAGAGCAGAAGAACAATAAGGAAAGAGTAATTTTAATTGCAAAAAAAAAAGACAAAAACTTGAGGAAGATCATAACAAGTATGAAATGTTAATTGCAAAAAAAAAATGAAAAAATTTGAGGAAGAGCATCACAAGTATGAGATGTTAATTGCAAAAAAAAAGAAGCAAAATTGAGGAAGAGCATAACAAGTATGCAATCGTAATTACAAGAAAGAGAAAAATATTTGAGGAAAAGCAGAAGAAAAATGAATTGGTATCGTCTAATAGAAGAAATCAAA
Organism: Papaver armeniacum; assembly: GCA_023531295.1. Lineage (NCBI taxonomy): Eukaryota > Viridiplantae > Streptophyta > Magnoliopsida > Ranunculales > Papaveraceae > Papaver > Papaver armeniacum. The sequence goes on from JAJJWW010004820.1 coordinate 24,458, forward strand.
TTGAGAAGAAGAAAGAAATGGTAATTGCAGAAAATATCGATGATCATCCTCCAGGTAGTAATCTTCCAGATGATCTTATTATTCACAGTATTTTGACGAGATTACCAGCTCGGGATCTAGCTAATAGAGTGTGCGTGAGTGTGTCAGTTGTTAGTGTGCAGTGTGTGTGTGCCGAGCACGTGAGAGACTAATGTCGAGAGAATAGAGAATGAGATACTCCGCATTGTCATGTACTCAAAACTATCTTTCTTAATATTCAATTGAATACAAATCGTATTGCAGAGATGTAGATTCTCAAATCTATCATGGTATCAGTCCTGAGAATTGAAATTCTCAGGGGTATCGATCATTCTTCCGCTGTTCAACCTTAAATCTCTTTAATTCAACTTAATATGTTGTTGTTATTCATCCAATCTCTGGTAAATTGAAGATTCATGGAGTTCGATTGGAGTTGTGATTACTGATGGTTCTTGGTGTGAAGTTTGATTTGATCCTGATGCTTTACTGCTACGTCTTCAAACATAATCAAGCATAATTCTCAGATTTAAAATTGGGTTTAAATCACTTGAGCTCTTGAAGATTTAGTTTTTCCAGTCCGTTTCTAGTTGGATCTTGATTCTTCTACCTCAACTGTTTAAATCGAATCAACGTTGGTAATCTCGAATCTCATCTTTTGCTTACTTCAGATTTGATTTTATGTGTCCGATTTCTACATCACTATCTCAACAACATTCAATTTTGTCTTCAGATTCTGTTTTCATCATAGTTAGGTTTAAATTTGATCTAATTCTTTTATCAAATCCTATTAGTATTAATTCCTGGATCTATTCGATCTGAGCAGGCCTATTTCTACTACAAAAAGTCAGTTAGGAAGAAGCTTAATTTTGTTCCATTAGATAGTGGAGAAGAATTCTTCTTAAATTCAGTAGAATATTGGGGTACGTGTGTGTGTTGATTGCTTGTTGCACCACTGTGTGCTTAATTTTGCTTCGGTTAGCTCCTCCTCTCAATGTTACTTTGGTACAGTCCTCACAGTAGTGGTATGTGAGTGAGTTGGTTTGTGTGTGTAATGATGGAACTGAGGATGATGCTATGGGATTGAATTTGGTGATGGTACTGGTATACAGATTGGAGTTCTCTTTGATGAGTCTACATTCAATTCTGATGTATCCTGGTTTAGTTATCTTTTACTTTCATGTTTGTCATTGAATAAGACAAGGTTCAACTAAGTTCATGCTGCGAATAAAAGACTGAAATAAGTGGAGAAATGGAATTCTTTTAATGCTAGTTGTTGGCTTGACAAATTGAGTATTACAGCTGAGAATGGTAATTGGAGTTGGTATTTTTCAGTGCTAGATTAGTTGGCAGGTGCTTTTATTGAGATTTTTTTTTTGTGTGAGCTTTGTCATGAGATGTGTATGCTACTCTATACCTTTACTGCTCATATTCCTGGCATGCTATAGTGTTTTCTACTGATACTACTTCTACTGCCATACTTATCAAATATTGTCTACTTCTCAACTACTGCTCACTTGGTATGCTTTTCCATCACCAACTACTACTTTCTACACTAATTGTTAATGTTGCTGCTATACCTATTTGATTTTATCAACCAATGCAACTACTACTGCAATTAATTATTACTTCTCAGCTGTCCCACTGTTCACTTTGTATGCATTTACATCAAAAACTACAGCCTAGTCTCCACCAACTTTCACTAGTCCTACTGCTTGCTCCCTCTGGTCTGTGCAATAAATCTGAGTTGCAGGGTGATGTTGGTTATGTAACTATGTGTGTGCATTGCTTGGGTTCTTAGTAGATATTATTTGCTTCTGTTACGATTGTTAATGCTCTGCAACAAGGTGCTCCCTGTTCTGCCAGGCCTACCTAAATTGTGCTTATTTTATGATTCAAATTGTGCTAATAATGCTAATAGCCGTACTGATGCTGAGTATGATACCTAAATTCTGGAGCTACTGATGCTAATGGTACTACTGCCTAATGCTGCTACAAACCATGGAAGGCATATATCTACTCTTCTCATTCTCGTTTTGATGGCGGTTTACTACGGCAGCATGTTTTCGTTTTGGTCAGAATTGTGCACCTATATTGTTGTTAGTGGGCATTGGTATTTGCAGGCGTATTGCAATATTGAAGTAAGTGGTTATTTCCTCTTGTTACTTTTGTCCTGTTTCTACAACACCACCATCTGTCACCTGCAATATCAAATGCCAGCACTACTTCTTATATCTACATCAACTGTTGCTGCTGCATTTATACTACTCATTGGCTTACCACATACTATAATTCACTGCAACACCAAATGAAGTTCTACATTTGCTATTACTACTAATGTGCATAGAATGGTTTGTACTGTCAGTTGTTAGTGTGTACGAGACCACTTGAGATTGTTAAAGTGTGCGTGAGTGTGTCAGTTGTTAGTGTGCAGTGTGTGTCTGCCGAGCACGTGAGAGACTAATGTCGAGAGAATAGAGAATGAGTATATATACTCAGCATTGTCCTGTACTCAAAACTATCTTTCTTAATATTCAATTGAATACAAATCGTATTGCAGAGATGTAGATTCTCAAATCTATCACTGGCCACATACAGTAGAGTGAGTAAGTCATGGTACAATTCAATTTGTAATGATAAAACATTTGCTTCCTCTCACTTTGTTCAAAATAAAAACAAGTTAAGTCTTGTATTTCATCTTCTTGACGTATGGAAAGACAAATCCGGTGGAAGCAGTTACTTTTTCAGAGTAGAAGAAAAGGAAGATAAATGTCTTAAAATTAATTGTCTACAAGCTGTAGGTTGCCCAAATACAAGAGAACTAGTAGGCTCTTTGTAATGTCTTAGCTTGTCTTAAATCTATGAGGGATAAAGGTAGAATAACTGTCGTGTCAACCCCACGAGGGATGAATTACTTTCCTCCGGCTTTAAATCCCAGGGGATACATTCACTTGTGTCATGGTTTTGGGTTTGATTCATCATCGGGGAGAATATAAGATGTTATTGTCTTTACTTCCACAATGAATGAGGAGTTTGTTTGCATGGTTTCTACATTGGGAACTTATTCATGGAGAAAGATAACTACTACTACTGCTGAAATGTCAGCAACAATTGGTGGTTCTTCTCTTTTTCCTGCTACTCAAATGGTAACAAGAGTTTTGAGGGATTTATGTAGATCAGCCATCCTTTGCGACGGTGATCTTTATTGGAGGATAACTAATCAAGTGGTATAAGAAGATACAGTACTCAATGATAATCATAATGGATTCCGTAACAATAAAAATAAGATTGAAATGCTTCTTTCGTTCAACCTCCACAGTGAGAAGATTCAGTTCATCCGACTCCCAGATGAATGTACGACGAATGAGGATCAATATTTAGTTGATAATCTTCTGGAGTTTAGAGGATATCCCTGTGTCGCACGTTCCGAGAAGATAACGATGAACGACAGTGACCGTCACCTTCATCACTGTAATGACCAGAGTAATTTTTGTTCTTGTTGTTGTAAGGTTCATCTGCATATATTGAAGGACAAGGTCAAACAAGTATGGGTGAAGGAGAAGACTTTCGATGTTCAAATTAAGGAACAAGGTTCATGAACAACTCTCTTTTGTTCTTACATTGACACTACTACTGCAATCCCTCCTACACGTATGCTGTGTTTATCTGATCAGGTTTTATTATATTGGTTTGATGGGAACTGTCTTATGATCTACGATTTGCAAATGAAACATCTCAAGGTGGTAAGAAGCTCAGTCTCCTATCCTGATTTAAAGCTAAGATGAGTGACTTAGACCGCAGTGTTGATAATGATGATAGTACTTATTGCGTGGACATGGATTACCAGCTGCACGCTCAAGTTGAGAACATCCTTTCTCTGAAAACCTTCGTTCTCGGAGGAAAACCACTCAATTTGATTGTTCGATGACTTTCTACAAAAAAAAAGATAAGCATTCTGCTGGATGGCTGATTACAGGAAATAATTTTAAAAAATATTATACTTTCTCTTAATTAGTGGGTCAGTTTATTGTTCAAATTATTAAGTTTTATTGAAGAATTAATTTATTCTTGTAGCATGAATAGACACAATTCCTAATATGCTCAAACAGGTTTGAATCTATTTGCGCCTATTTGTTATTCAAATTTCGATGGTTTTTGTCCAATCACAGTGTTCATTTCGGGGTCTCATATCAATTTCGGCTTCCCAACATGAAGATGATAAATGTTTGGGCTTTTGGATGCTTGATTTAAATATATGAAATGTATTCATTTGCAAACTTATTAGTTTTCAAAAACCGAAAATATCGGAGTCATTGCATTTGAACAGGAAGAATCACATTTCACTTAGGTTGTTCGTTATCTTAGCAAGTTGGTCTCACATCATATGGTTGAGATGCATGACCTTAGGCTGCTGAGTTACTTTTTGCATTTCGATGTTATTTCATGTATGTACAAGTCAAAATGTAATTTTATGTTGTCAATCGATCTCAGAAATCTAGGTTTAGTAGTGAACTGTGCCCCAAATTGTGGTTGAAAGGCGGCGTGTGATGCATGTAAGACTATTATTGTCCGGTTCAGTTTACCCATATCTGTTTGTAGTTATATTTTGGAAAAATCTGTTACCTGATGCTGGTCTCAAACTGCTGGGAACCTTCTAATAATGTGGTTGTGGTCCACCTCAGCCAGTAAGTAGGATTCATACGAATCGCACCCACTACAGGTGATGATCAGCAGTATTAATTCCTTCACGGCGGCAGTAGTGTCTGTTTCAACCTCTCACTACTTCAAAGTTGTATGTGATTGAGCTTGGTGCTGTGTATGCTTATCCTTGGCGTTGGTCAGACTTCTTTATTCAGTCTTTGAAACCTTGTAATAATGTGGTAAGCAAGTAAGATTCATACCCGCTACAGGTGATGATCAACGATATTATTTCCTTCATGGCGGCAGTAGTGTCTGTTTCAACCTCTCACCACTTCAAAGTTGGTTGCGATTGAGCTTGGAGGCCCTGCGTGCCTGTCAGGTATGTTTATCTTTGGCATTGGTTTATCTGCTTTACTCATATCAAGAAAGACACAAACTATCCTCTCATGTACTGGTTGTCTTAAGTTCGTTATGCCTGAGTTGTGGTGTTTCAATTCCGGTAACTTGAAGTAGATGTGTTTAGCATTCTATAAAACATCCTCTCATGTACTGGTTGTCTTAAGTTCGGTATGCCTGAGTTGTTACATTCTACAAACTATCCTCACAAACATTCTACAAACTATCCTCTCATGTACTGGTTGTCTTAAGTTTGGTATGCCTGAGTTGTGGTGTTTCAATTCAGGTAACTTGAAGTAGATATGTTTAGCATTCTATAAAACATCACATGGAAATATGTACTCGCGTTGCGCTTTTGCTTAATTCATTGAGAACAAGTTTTAGTGCGTATAAAAGAAAATATCATGTTCTTTATTGCTTATACGACTTACTTGTATCCTGGTTTTAATCTACAACTCTTAAGTCTCGTATTACAGAAAAAGTATGCTGTAGTTGTAAAAGTTTCGTTGCTGAGTGTTTATATTCATTATGAATTATATGGAGATTCTGGGATCACTACTCGTAGTAGGGTGAACATTTTTTTGTATGATACTGTAAACTCATAGTTGAAATGAAACATTTGAGTCACTGTTCATTCCATACTTCATCGTTTTTTTAACAGAGATTATACGATTAAGCGGAAGCGGGTATCGGTTTATACCTTGTACTTGAGCTCCGATTTGGTAAACAAGGAATAGCAGCAGCAACAACAACGATCCAACACGACGATTAGCAGGTACTACAATCACCAATGATGAGCACAAGCTTGTTTCACAGGCTAAGAACTTAAAACCTTTTTCTCTAATGGTAACTCTCTTTAGGGTTAGAGTTACCACTTTTCTAATGGTAAACTTATGTTTGATATTGGTGGAATCACGTAACCCTTTACACATATGCTAGAGATGTTTATATAGGTTCCAAACCCTAAGGAATATGGAACCCTAAGGCTTGCCACATACAATATGGGTGACCATATTCGGATCCAACCCGAATATCTAACATCTCCCACTCGCACATAGTGTGTGTGGATTGTACAGAAGAAAGAAAAGTTCATATTAGTAAACAGCCCGTGCGACCGTCGAGGTACTGCATTTTGGGAGCTCCATACTAGCACTCAATATGAGTCAAAGCATAGAGACATCAACCCTTTAAAAAAAAAATGTTTGTATCTCGTAGTATCCTAGGTCCATCAAAATCTCATTGGTCTAGGACTACTCGATCCCTCGTGAGAGATAGTCTAACCCTCATGCTAGCTTACTATAAATACATTCACACTTGTGTTGCAACTCCAGCAAGGCAACTCAAGTTATCGATTTGTGAATATAAACATTCATGAGTTTGATGACCTTCCTCTCGCACTATTGCCATGAAGTTTCGTAATCAATCGCTTTCCCGATATGTACCCTTTAATCCGGATCATCCATGGCCACATGACACATACTAAAGTAGAAATCATCGAATCTTTACTTAATAACAAAGTCAAAAGTCGTAAGGTTACCTGTGTATAATCTAATTATTATACGGACTCAAATGGTGAGAAGTTGTGGAACAATTTTCGCACCTCGTGGTGGTCGCAAGCACGCATAATATGAAAATGCGCTAGAGTGGAGTTTTACTTGTCTATACAAGTATATGTCACAAACTCTTACACTCTACAAATCTTGACTTAGTCATGACTCTTGCGCCTAATCCGAAATTTCTAATCGCTTTCAACAAGCGCCGTGAAAGAGATTTCTTATTTGGCTATCCTTTAAGGTATGATGAACAGTAGGTACATTCATCATCGATCTTCACTATATAGATCTCATATTGGTATTGCCAAGGCGATGCATCATCTCATCTTTGCTCGCTCTCCTTAGCGCCAAAAGGTGACTACTTATGTGAGTAAGCCAGTCCATACCAGGTGACATATTAATCAAGTTTTGACATAATGCATTCTCTATACACCAATGTCAGCGTGTATATCCATGCCCATAAGTAAATAATCAATCATAACAAATGAACCATCACTAGTGGAAATCAGCAGTTTCGCGACCGACAAAGCAAGTCATTTAACTCGTATCTATGACTTGCTTTGTCGGTCGAAGAAAGAGTCGTTGTTTGAGCGTCTTTTTCAACTATGACGTGTCTCTGGGGGTCGTTGAGAATCTTATATCAACGACCGATTTTAACGGTCAATATTTTATGACTAACTTGATCGGTCATAAATATAAATCTTAATATATAAAAAAAAAAGATTGATTGGTCAGTTCGCCCGATCAATACGACTAAATTTGAGATCAAACACAAATGAAACTCAAATGAAAACCAAATTCTAATGAGAAACAAATAAAACTCAAATTAGAATTCAAATGAGAATTAAATGAAACTCAACTTGGAATTCAAATGAGAATCAAATGAAAACCAAAATCAAATCAAATAAAAATGAGAATCAAATTAAACTTGCACACAAATACTTATTCAATTTAACATTCATTGATTCATTGGTTTCAGTTTACAATCCATAGCTTAATTCAATTTATACTTGGAATCAAGTTCATAGAAAAAAGGATATCAAATATGAATTATGGTTTGAAAAGAAAATATTTGTCTCTTCTCATTGAACTGCTAACAACATCAGGAATACCAGAGAAATGTAAGGAAGACCTTCCCACAAAAGATGCAAAAATCAACTTCAAATCTGGATTGCTAGCTAAGAGTGTGTCAAAGTTTTGCTTCAGTAATATGTAAAAGTGAGATGTTAGCATATGGCAAAGATATCACGAAAGAGCAAGATACCCAATTGAAGAGGGTAAGATCTTAGTATAATCAACGAACTTAGATGTAGTTGACACTTAGTAGTTAAAATGATAGATGAATAACCAATTACCCGAGTTTTATCATCGGGATTCTTTGGAATAGCCTCAATCACTTTCAACATCAAAGATAATGCCCGGGATCACTGCTATCTCGATGATACTGAGTTTAAGAATTAGATGTTGTTGCAAGACAAAGTCCATGTCATAACAATCAAAACAACCAAATGCGTAACTTTTCGGACCTGAAAACCGAGCTTGAGGCTCAGAATGAAGCATTACGATCTATAATAAATAAATTAAAAGAGCAAGTAACCATTGCATAGATCGAGAGATCTTTGGAAAAAAATGATTAACATTCAGCTGGGTCACACATTTGTTTTCTGGATCATGTTATTACTTATTAGCAAAGAATACATTTTATTACCTTGAGAGCTAGTAGTCTAAGAGAAAAAGCCCTTTCTTTTAAACCTTGTGTTCGATATGATTAATTAAGAGCTGGTTCAATGTGTGGAATGAAAGGAGGATCTTGTAGATGTTTGACTAAGCCACTACAGCACCACCTAGGAATTAATGAAAGGATTTAATTGACTGAAGCTGGTTACATTAAATCTGGTTAAGAACACTCCAAGATCCTTCTACTGCAGGAGAAAAAAAAAAGACGACGATAAAAAAAATCACCACGAAATAGAATTATTACCAGTGCAAGCTACTTTGAACCATATGTAATAGAAAAATCGAAAGAAAAAGTAGACAGTGACGACTTTAAGGTGTATGTAGGCTTTTCTTATAAACTATACCTATTAGGATTCAAACACGCTTCCCCTTATATATTTATTATATGCCATTGTCGGAACCGAATGTGATCTCAAATTTCCAGATCCAGTTATTTGGAGGAAGATTAGAACAAAAAATCAGTTAATAATCCAAGCAGATATCAACAAATCAGGACTTGGGAGACTATTAGATGTATCAGAGCTGATTGAAGGACTGGACTGAAAAACAAATAAAAAATTTCTATCAAGTCCAAAGTCAAAGCTCTGAAAAGAATCAATTTCTAAGAACTGGAAAAAGACGGCAATGTCAATTTCAAAAAGAAAGTTTAATCCTACCTTAGGTGTGAGCATTGAACCAGTTATACTTATAAAATCAACTCCGTCTTCAGTTGTTATTGCATTGGCTACAATATAGAATATAAAAATATGTGAGACACTATGAAACATAGCTTCACCAAAAACTAATAGAACACACGCAAGGAACTTGAAGCAAAAACCAAACAAAAACCGAGAGAAATACAAAGTACCGAGCAGAGTCACAAGAATTACCTAATGAACTGACAAGGTCATGCCTATACGACTCGAACTTGGAATGCAGGTGGCACCATTATGAAGTGTTATGATCGAAGTAATTGCGAAGTAGCAAGTTGAGTAGTGTTTCATGCATTCCAATGTTATGTACTTAATTAGACTCAAACTAATAACCCAGGATAACATAGAGTGTAATGGATAATCGGTCTTCTATTGTTGATTGTGGATCTCTAGAAGATGAGCTACAGGACAAGTTATGTCCAAATGAGCTACAGGACAGTTAGAGGAAGTGAGAATAATTCTCAAAAAGCCTTGAAAACTCTATGCAGTAAGCCTATTAACTGGTCAAGTTAAGTTAACAACATCCCAATTTTCGGTTTGGTAGATGGAACAAGTGTTATACACAACTCTCTCAACAAACTCGAACTATCAAAAGGAAAAAGAAAAATCATTTCCTTGTCTCTGAAACCTTTTAAAACAACATAACTTTCTAGAATTTCACACAAAATCCGTTTATATAAATACTAATGTAACAATACATCCCCTTGAAATAACGCATGCGCAAGAGCTTCGGCGTTATGAAACAAGTTTTCTAACCCTTGCAACATCAGCAGCTTGAGATGATCATAGCATCAATTATCAACTGAATTAGACTCGATAACATGTCCAGGAAAATGAAAAAAGTAAGAGAATGAAGCTAACCTGCAATATATAATGGAAGAACATGATCCGATCTGTCAACAAAAGTTCTAGAACCAGAGCAAGAATAACCCAGGAGAATGGCGTGAACCTGCAAAAAGGGAATTGAAGTACCAAACGCTGTGAATTTGTATCTTATCCCTGTAATCGATCAGGACTACAACTACGAATGCAATATTAAGTGGTAACAACTAATGGGAATTCAGAGCAAATTAAAAACACGATATAGAGGCTAATTAAAAACATGACAGTGAAAACAAGCTAATTAAAAACACGATATAAAGGCTTTATCCGATCACGTTGAGAGTATCGCACAATTAAATTGGTAAAGGATACAAGAAGGTTGCATCACCTGACGAGGATATCCACGCCAACTCTCAGGGGAGTCCTTCTTCCAGCTAAAATGTACTACCTGTAACAGGCAATAAATTCATAAATAACACCATGAACAAAATTTTCACTTTAAATGTGCATTACCAAAAGTAGATGAAACATATGGTCCACAAATACAACTAAGAAGAGAAACAAATAAGGATAATACTGCAATTTGAAGATTGATTGATGTTACAAGCGGTTGAGTTTAAGCATCTTTGATTAGCCCTCTCTGACGTTTCCAAGTGAAACTCCTGAATAAATCAACAGTGTAGTTAGCACAAGGAACCATATCATCCAGACCTTCACCATCTGGTAGATGAGGGGTTACTTCTTGGTAATGCTGGTAAAGTAGGAGCTTCCGGGATCTTCTTGTTTACAGGTCGGGCCTCCATGGAGGCAAAGGTATCTCATTCATCTCAAAGGTAGTATTCTACTCCATCAGCTATAATACCATAAACTAACTCAGATTCCCTTTTTAAACAAACTCATGGCACAAGATAATTGAAAACAATAAAGGAAAATTGCAAAGAACTAAAAGAACATAGATTTCACTTATATGCCAACCGAACAAAACACTCAAATATGAACCAGAATATAACGTAAAAGCACTAAGCAAAAGAAAGAATCTATACCAATGTACGCTAACTTCTTTATCTCCAATTCAGCTGTCACGTGCAAAACACAACCATATCCAATTCCATCAAAAAAACTAGAAAAAACTACAAATATATACAAGTCCAAGAAGCCAAAAAAAAAAAACCATAGATTCAAAGGCGACGTGTTTCTCTCAACTGCCTTCAAATCTAAACTATCCAAGAAAAAAACATCAAAGTAAAATGAGTCACTTCAATAAGAAAATAAAAACAATAATAAAAAAAATGACCTGGTGATTAAGGGTTGTTGAAGTAACTAGTAATCTTACTCTTATGAGGAACAATAGTGATCTCATCACCAAGAGCACCATCTTTATTAGCAAACTGAGTCCATCTTTATTTCTTCACCTAAAACCCAAACTCATGATATCAAAATACCCCTAAAACCCAAATTGAGAAACAAAAAACAAACTAATTAACTCACCTTACAGAACAGATAAGCAATGTAACAAGCAATCTTATTAACTGGCATGTCATCTTGTACTTATCACCACCACCACACCATCATCATCAGGAATCACAATAGGAACCACTTAAAGTAAAACACAACCCTAATCAAGAAAAATAACACTTAATCGAAACTCATACCCAAAAAATCAAAAGCTTGAAAATTTATCCAACCCTAATAGTAAAAATTAAATTTACGCAATTGAAGATGATGAAGAATATTTAGTAGATAATTACCCCAATTAATCGTAAGATGAATTTTATGATTGAAAACGAGAGAAAGAGGTGAGTTTGACTTTATCTGGATCTGGATCCATTGTAGAAGAAGAGGATGATGGAGGTATTGACTTCTATTTCACCTTCCAGGTCTGAATTTATTGTTGAAAAAGGAGATGATGGACGTCCAACGAGAGCTAATGTTTAAATTTGAAGCGAGAAAAAAAGAAGAGAAAGAGGTGAGTTCGATCAGCTGTGAAAAGAGATGCGAGAGAAGAAAAAATAATAATGAAAGAGATAAGGTTCTCTCGGTTTTAATGGAGAGAGGGCGATAGTTAATCACATCCGTAGGTCAAATGAAGTCCCAAATCTCGAGAAAATCTAAC
>JAJJWW010004821.1:0-116750 GCA_023531295.1 Papaver armeniacum
GTTTTCGAGTAATGTTGAAGCACCAAGGAGATCAAGCATGTGGACGAGAAGCTACAAAGTTTTATCTATTTTGTAATCCATATGTATTGATAGTTTTGTCACTAAAATTGACAAAGGGGGAGATTGTTAGAGCACTGCTCAGTCGAACTCGCATGCGTTGCTATCTCAAGCATGTTTGTCAATATTAGTGATCAAAACTATATGTCTTGATTTCTAGTTTATTTATAGATGTCTCGGACTAGGACATAGATTGTGTAGTTGAGCTTAGTTTTCACGGCGTCCATCATTTGAAGACGAAAAACTATTAAGGGGAGCTTGTGGAACTTCTTCGACAAAAGGTATGTTCATACTTGAACTCATCTATCACTTGTAAGGTCTATTTCTACTCTATCTCCTATATTGAGACATAAGTCGTGTTACGATATAGTTTTCTCTATACACATTTGAGATTTCGAGCTTAGTATATCTCGCTTACATATTTCTCGAAATATGTGTTGGTAAGCTTTCGCTCCGACAAAGTTCATCTTATATCATGAGAAAATTGCCGAGTAACTTCTTACATGGTTTGTGTGATACAGTCATTTGATGTAGGCTTGGAATGTTTCGATAATGATTATTTCAATATCTTGAAAATTGCTTTTATGCTAATAGTGTGTGAAAACGGCTATTGTCATCCTCTAAGAATGTTTCAATGATTGAAATAAGGAGTTTAGAATCTTGTAACCATCTTTGGATATAAGCATAGTGTGTTCTCACATTAGTGTATAAGTCCAAAACCGGGAACCAAAAGTATACATAGTGTGTATACAAAATGGTTGAAGGAGACACGTACGCATACTAGGTAAGCGGAAATTCACGTCCGGAAATTTCTGCCTAGTTTGAAAACCAAACCAAACTCATCCGGTTACCTAAATTACATGTATCCATACGCAAACTGGCGGAAAGTTCACGTCCTTGAATTTGTGTTGAGTTTGAAAATCAAACCAAACTCAAATCCGGTTACTTAATTACGCATACCTGTACGCATACTTAAGTGGTTACTTTCTAAAATCGGCTGTGTACATGAACTTAAACATTTATTAATAAGGAATGCAATCTTGCAAACCGTGGCTATAATTTTTATGTATTGATTCTAGTGAATCAAACCGATTTTGCTTCAATTGTGTTCTTGTATAATTCTATGAGAATATAGCAATTGAACAACTCTTTAACTAGTTTCATTTGAGTCATTTGAACTAGTTACGGTTAAGATGAATAGGTGAAAAAGCGGGGGTACAACAATCACACCCAATATTTCGCTTAGCAATATGTATGGAAAAACTCCAATATACTTTCTAGAGAATCAACTAGACAGTCAGACTCAATCCAGATAAAAAGTATATCAAAGAGTTTATATCTCAATCCCTCGATTTGATATATACTCAAGCAAATAGAAATCTGTGAGTCTTTATCAAATACTAGAGAGATAACTTGGATGGTACCAAAGACCAATATCCAAGTGTCAATCAATTTAAAGCAATAACCAAAAGCTCGGATATTCTAATTGATTGAACAACGCACGACCTGTGATATTTCAATTATAACAAAATATAATGCGGAAAAGAAATAACACAGACACCAGAATTTTGTTAACGAGGAAACCACAAATGCAGAAAAACCCTGGGACCTAGTCCAGATTGAACACACTGTATTAAGCCGCTACAGACACTAGCCTACTTCAAACTAACTTCGGTTTGGACTGTAGTTGAACCCCAATCAATCTCACACTGATCCAAGGTACAGTTATGCTCCTACGTCTTTGATCCCAGCAGGATACTACGCACTTGATTCCCTTAGCTGATCTCACCCACAACTAAGAGTTGCTACGACCCAAAGTCAAAGACTTTAATAAACAAATCTGTATCACACAGAAAAGTCTACGGTAATAGATAAATTCGTCTCCCACAAATATACCTACGAGTTTTGTTCCGTATTTTGATAAATCAAGGTGAACAGGAACCAATTGATAACCCGGACTTATATTCCCGAAGAACATCCTAGTATTATCAATCACCTCACAATGATCTTAATCGACGCGGCGAAAGAAGATATTGTGGAATCACAAACAATGAGACGAAGATGTTTGTGACTACTTTTTATCTTTCCTATCGGAGATATCAATCTCAAGCCAATCCTTACGATTGTATTCGGACGATAGAAACATCAAGATCAGATCACACAACTACGAGAAAATAGTATCGGTCTGGCTTCACAATCCCAATGAAGTCTTTAAGTCGTTAACCTGGTTTAGATAAAAAAACCAAAGGTTAAAGGAGAATCGACTCTAGCTTACATAACTAGTATCACACGTAAGGTATGGGGATTAGGTTTCCCAGTTGCTAGAGTTCTCCCTTATATAGTCTTTCAAATCATGGTTTGCAATCAATGTTAGCTTGGTAACAAAGCATTTAATATTCACCGTTAGATGAAAACCTGATTAGATTCAATCTAATATTTCTCAACCGTTAGATCGAAAACTTAGCTTGTTACACACAAATGAAATGCACGTTTCTAGGCTTGTGTAATCGTACCCAAACATGTACATTTGTTGGTTAAACAATAGTTAACCAAATGGTTAGCCATATGAGCAATTTCATATCCACCATATTCTTCTTTACCATAACTAGTTCAAATGACTCAAATGAACTAGTTAAAGAGTTATTCAATTGCTTAGATATTATGTAACTACACCAGACACAATCGAAGCAAAAATGATTTGATTCACTCGAATCGGTTCATGAACTTTATAGCCACGGTTTGCAAAAGCATTCCTTAGTTTATATAAACACGAGTTCAAGAACAATCGTCTATAGATATAACCAACTCAAGTTCGCGGACTGGGTTCACGGACTGGGTTCACGGACTTAAGTTCCCGGAAGGAGATCACAAACTCCAGCAGATTTTCTCGGGTCGAGAACTTCCGCCAGTTCGCGGACTGAGTTCACGACTATTGTTCCGGTTCTCTTGATCAACAAAGTTCGCAAACTTAGGTTCAAGGAATAAGGACTTATACATATATGTGTTTCCACAACAATGCTTATATCCACCAATGGTTATATAATCTAAACTCTCATTTCAATCATTGAAACATTCTTAGAGGACGTTATATAATTGTTATTCACAAACCATTTCTCGTCAAAGCAATTTTCAAAGTGATTGAAACATCACATGACTTTCGTCATTAGGTAAAGATGAATTTGGCTAAAGCTAAAGCTTAGCAACACATATTTCGAGAAATAGATAGGCAAGATAAACTCGGCTCGAAATACCAAATGTGTATAATCAAAGTCTATACAACAAAACGACTTTTGTCTCAAGATAGGAGATGAATAGACTTTTGAGTGATAGATAAGTTCAAGTTTCCACATACCTTTTAGTCGATGAAGTTCCACCAGTTCCTTGAGTAGTCCTTTGTCTTGTATGATGATTTCCATGGAGTTCTTGAGCTCAACTACACTTTCTATCCTAGTCCGAGACCTTAGCTATAGTAGACTAGAAATCAAGACTTATAGTTTTGATCACTAACATTGACAAACATGCTTGAGATAGCAACGCATGCGAGTTCGACCGAGCAATGCTCTAAAAATCTCCCCCTTTGTCGATTTTAGTGACAAAACTATCAATACATATGGAATACAAAAAATAAATAAATTAACTTTTGTAGCTCCTATTCCACATGTCTAATCTTCAACATTACTCGAAATCTTTGTCACTTCCAAGTACTCTAATGGTCCCAAAGGTTGTAAGTTCAGCATCATCGTTGTTGAAAATCCGTAGCTATAACAATGAGAAAACATAATTCTCGATCATTGTTATACAGTGTTATAGTATCATTATACAGCATCAAAGTTCAATTGTATCAAAACTTCAACAACAATACTATGGTGATATGTATCACTCCCCCTTAGTCAATACTCCATCTCACATGGAAACCACTCCCCCTTACATAATGATCCGAAAACCATATGTATTTGTAGTGTGAACTACATATTAATTCTCCCCCTTTTTGTCAATAAAATTGGCAAAGGTACAAGAACGGGATCCTAATGAAATTTCCGAAAGAGACATTTCATGACCAAAATAAAGCAAATATCAACTTATTAAGATGCAATCATAAATCCGAAGCTAAATGCATTCATCAAGGAGTTTAAAGATACAAGATAACCCCTACAATATTCCATAGCCGCACTCCCCACGAAGATTTGGCAATTAAGCACAAGTTCAATTAAGAACTCTCCCCCATAATATGTCATTCCCGAAAGAACAACAAGAGCGACCTTAATTTTGAGAGAAAAGAAGGATTTCTTTGGACATAACAAATCACATACAAGTATGAATTTGAATCCAAAGTACTCAATTAAATTAACCACAAGAGAACCCATGATTAATTTAATTGTAAATGCTCAACATAAGTGAACTTATGGAGACTCAGAAATACTCAATTAGATTAATCACAAGAAAATCCATAATTAATCTAATCGGAATACACTGATGGACATATTTATGTGTCTGATATAATCTCAATTGTACATATTGTTAGTGCTCGATTTTGTGCTTATTTTGCTATTTTATGTATTTGTAGATGTTTTTGGAGAAATAAGCTTTTCCGGCGAAATTGGCTCGAAAAGTTGATAAAGGCTCTCGGAGGACACCTACTATTCGGACTCTGAATTTGGATAAGGGGCACTCAATAATTAAGGGGCACCCACTTGCTATTTACACCCCAGGATACCCCAAGTGTTAAAGGCACCAGCGTGTTGGATATGGGCTAGCACCTTCTTCTCCACGTTCAAATGCATTTTTGGCGGGAATCAAAACCAGTAAACTGCGAAACTTGCTGGATTGGTTTTTAAGGAGATTTAATAAAAGTATTACATGCAATTGGATTCGTATAGACCTGTTAGTACAAGACAAGGCTGGTAGTATGTTCGTTTTCGTATAAACCTGTTGTTTCACGAGTAAACAGGGACGAAGGATTTCTCGGAGTCAGTTGTGCTACATACGAGAGTTCGGGCGAGTTTCTATCTGATTCTTTCTTGGACATGGATTAGTATGGGCCTGTGGAGTTGAAACACACATGGTAATTGATTCAAAATCGAAAAAAAAAAGGAAAAGAAGAGGTAGTTACCGAAAACAGGAAAGAATGAGCTATTTACGGCAACATGGTGCGAGTTTTGGTCATATTATGACTCAATATGGAAGTTACGTGCGGATGAAATCTCTCGGGATCATATCTATCATATTTGGAAAGAGTTGGACTCTGTTATTGACGCGCGGGAGAAGAAAATAGGGAGATTTTCCCGTGACTTAAAAGAAGAAAAAGAGACGATTGGGAAGATATTATAGAGATTACTTGGCCCTATTACGTATATAAAGGAATAGGGGGATCCAGAGAAGAGGAGTCAATAATTTTGGGGGACCGAGCAGAGTTGCATGGTAGCTGCGGGTGGAGTTGCAGGCGAGACTGTCGGAGAAGAAGAAGAAGAAGAACACGACGAATAGATCAGAGTTTATAATACAATAGTCATCTTTTCTTTGTAATAGCCACCCAAATATAACAGTGACGTTTGTAACAGTAATACAGCGTTCCAAGTCTCTATTCCATTATAATTCTTCAATAAAAACACCTATTGAGCCATGTTTCTATCTTTTGAGCGTGTTTTGACTATGAGGAGCTAAACCCCTTAGCTGAGGCGACGGAGGAAGCTATTTTGTTAATTTCTCCAATTCTTTTTATGATTATTTGCATTGAATCAAAATTGAAATAATGATTTTTATTGACTTGTTGTGTTTTCACTTGATGGTGCATGCTTAGCTTAGGGCTCTTGATGTTCCATGCTTGAGATTAACAACTAGTAATTTGAAAATCTACCATTGGAAATATTTTAGAATCACAATTTCTTTTGGAGCAATATTGTCTAGAATTGCATGATAAGTATTAAAATTGAATCACATGAAAAATTTGAAAGTAGTGGAATCCATAGTCTCAGTTTTCTCTAAAATCTTGATAACAACTTCAATTTAGTTTTCTTTATTTTTAGTTTTCGAAACTTAAGTCTAAAATCAAATCTCTACAAGTCTTTAACGAACCACTTTTCTTACCACTGTAAAAACTACATCAAACACAACCAAACTAATCACGAAGAGTAATCAATTTAATTGGTCATTCTCGACATAAGAAAACTTACGGAGCAACAACTAAATAACCAAACAAGATGATTAATTTAGTTGAATATGCTCGACATAAAGTACCTCACGGAGCATCAACTAAGCCAAAACAATAACTCAGTCGATAGAGCTCAACATAAGACACCTTATGGAACAACACAGTATATACACAAAAATTGTGGATCGGAGATCGACCTAATACCGTGGAATAAGCAAGGACTCATTCTATTTTCCATCACCATTTGCACAATGACATACAATAAACATAATCCTTGAAAACAAAAGATTTTAACCTATCTTTCATCAATAATTGACATAATAGGCTTAACTTTTGTTTTTGTCAAAAGTCCATTCATTCTTTTATCAATACATGCATATCGACTTACGAAAGACTTTACTTTTGACAAGGTATGGGATAATCATAGTTCACGGACGCAAACACACATATCCCATAGCGAATTGCAATATATAAAACCATAAAGATTAATACTGCAAAAATCATCTTCCAAACAATTTTAGAATTTAAACAAATAAACCTAAAAACATGAAGATGAAAACGTTGGACATAGCTATGTGTAATCACAATAATGGCTATTCCAAACTATAGTTATTCTTCTCTAAAAACAAGAAAATAAAATTCTCATAAGAAGATTTACTAGGCAAACTAAATCAAAATGACTCTTATGCCAAAACCGGACACGAACTAAAGTCAAACAGACGGTTCAGGATCCTCATGAGTCTTGAGGTCTTCGATCTTGTGAGCGACAACATCTTTAGAAGAAATTTCTTCATTGAGAAGGTCTTTAACTAGTGTTTTTATGAGACCAAGGTCAGTAGTAACCTTTTCCAACTCAGTTCTTAACACAGTAAGACTCTTCAAGGTATCAACAAGCTTAAGTTTTTCTTCCTCATAATATTTAAGAAAATCATGAACCACTTCAGCAGAGATCATCTCCTCTTTCTCAACATCCTCATGTGTGTAGGGAAAGTAACATGAGGCATTGGGATGATCATCTTCAACAAGAGTTCTTTTTCTTCCTCCCTTTGGACTCAAAACCAATACCTTTAGCAAGAAAGCCTCTAGCAAAACCACAAGCTCGTGAAGAGGAAGACATTCTTGACATATCACAATAACCCAGAGTATGCAAACGTGACTCAAAGGTTTGGTATTTAAAGGTTTCTTAGAGAAGAAGTTTTTTAGGGTTTTCAAACTGTTGACTCGTGATGGTAACCCGTGTACACATACGAATACAACATGGCCCGCAAAGAATAAAACAAAATTTTTTTTGCTACATGAGAATTCATAAATGGCTCAATAAATTTCATAACTTCAGTGAAGTAATTTAGAGCACAAGTGTAACAGGCCACATAATTGTAATAAGAATTGCATTAAAAGAGAGAAACGATACTAGACACCAAAAATACTTTTTAGGCAATATTGTATGCAGACACTAGTTTAGCTATAAACGATAAGAGGATAGCTCAACTAAGTAGAACACCAAATTGCCACAGTATGCCTGATTTTTACACATCTTGCTCAACAGGATTTTTATGAGCAAGTTCTTAACCATTGTGATTAATTAGCACAAGTATGAGCTCTGAGCTCATTAAAAGAATTGTGTTTATGATCAAGTCTCTTTTTCCTTCTGAATCTAGAGAGGGATCCCTTTTGATGTGAGAAATTATCATAAAACTTACTGTCATCAAAATACGAGACATAGTTTGAGTTCTTACCATAAGAATTTTGACTTGAGGAGGATGACAACCTGTCGACAATTTCTTTATACCCTTATCTCTATCAGGTTATTTCTCATATCATCAATTTTTGTTCTTTCTCCTGGAATTTCATTCACATCAAGGGTAATGTTGTTTCCAGAGGAAACGACTTGATCTTTCCTTAGACGATTCTTGTTAAGACTTCTGTTCTGCTTCAGAGCATTTGAGGAACTCATCAAGCTGACCTTCCTGGTAACATATACAGGGTAAGTACGAAAACCAACTGGTTTAGACATACGAATGTCAGTTACACCTTTGAGAATTAAATCTAAGGTGTGTTGAAGTTGAACCAAGGAGTTTTTATTCAACCTAGAGTTTCTCTTTTGTTTAGCAGAGTTTTTTGCATCGCAAAAGAGGCATACTTTCTGATCACAATAGTGATTAGACAAAGTATTCTTAACAACCTCGTTAGGAGATTTATTGCTTCCATGTCATGTGGAACATCCTTGATTAATGGGGATTTCAGACACATATTTTCTGAGTGGAAATGATTCCGATTATACTTCTGGAGTTGTAATATTTGCAGTCGTAGCAGAAGTACTTGGTATATTAGACTGCTTAGGGCATCCTTGAATAAAGAGTTTACTCAAGCGATGTTTTATTTCCAAAGCATCCTTTTTGAGGCTAGCCTCAAGAGACATACATGAAGAATGATCTTCAGTATTTTCTTTGAATTTACAGTCTCTTACTACACCAAGGAGAACTTCAACATGATGTTTTAACCGATTAAATCTATCAGCTTGGATTCTAGCAAGATTTAGAATCAACTCACTCTCTTCAGCTGTTTCCCGTTCATTTAGAGAGATAGACTCTTTTGAAGGGTAATCGGAAGAACACATGTCGGAGCCTGTATGTCTTGTTTGAACACAAGGTTGATCTATCTTTGAGATTGAAGAATCTTTCTCTTTAATAGAAATAGACGAGACAGAACTTTTATTTCTGGTGACGCGTTTATCAGAGATACTGCTCATGTCCATAGAGTCAGATCGCTACAAACACTGACTTGTAAGGTCTTAAACGTGTTTGCCTGATCTGATGCCAATTGAAAAAACGGGGGTACAACAACCACACCCAATATTTCGCTTAGCAATATGTATGGACAAACTCCAATATACTTTCCAGAGAATCAACTAGACAGTCAGATTCAATCTAGATAAAAAGTATATCAAAGAGTTTATATCTCAATCCCTCGATTTGATATATACTCAAGCAAATAGAAATCTGCGAGTATTTATAAAATACTAGAGAGATAACTTGGATGGTACCAAAGACCAATATCCAAGTGTCAATCAATTTAAATCAACAACCAAAAGGTCGGATATTCTAATTGATTGAACACCCTATGATATTTCAATTATATAACAAAATATAATGCAGAAAAGAAATAACACAGACATATTTTGTTAACGAGGAAACCACAAATGCAGAAAAACCCTAGGACCTAGTCCAGATTGAACACACACTGTATTAAGCCGCTACAGACACTAGCCTACTTCAAACTAACTTCGGTATGGACTGTAGTTGAACCCCAATCAATCTCACACTGATCCAAGGTACAGTTATGCTCCTACGTCTCTGATCCCAGCAGGATACTACGCACTTGATTCCCTTAGCTAATATCACCCACAACTAAGAGTTGCTACGACCCAAAGTCGAAGACTTTAATAAACAAATTTATATCACACTGAAAAGTCTACGGTAATAGATAAATCCGTCTCCCACGAATATACCTACGAGTTTTGTTCCGTCTTTTGATAAATCAAGGTGAACATGAACCAATTGATAACCCAGACTTATATTCCCGAAGAACATCCTAGTATTATCAATCACCTCACAATAATCTTAATCTACGCGGCGAAAGAAGATATTGTGGAATCACAAACGATGAGACGAAGATGTTTGTGACTATTTTTTATCTTGCCTATCGGAGATATCAATTTCAAGACAATCCTTACGATTGTACTCGTACGATAGAAACATCATGATCAGATCACACAACTACGAGAAAGTAGTATCGGTCTGGCTTCACAATCCCAATGAAGTCTTTAATTCGTTAACCTGGTTTAGAGAAGAAATCAAAGGTTAAAGGAGAATCGACTCTAGCTTACACAACTAGTATCACACGTAAGGTGTGGGGATTAGGTTTCCCAGTTGCTAGAGTTCTCCCTTATATAGTCTTTCAAATCAGGGTTTGCAATCAATGTTAGCTTGGTAACAAAGCATTCAATATTCACCGTTAGATGAAAACCTGATTAGATTCAAGCTAATATTTCTCAACCGTTAGATCGAAAACTTAGCTTGTTATACACAAATGAAATGCATGTTTCTAGGCTTGTGTAACCGTAACCAAACATGTACATTTGTTGGTTCAACAATAGTTAACCAAATGGTTAGCCATATGAGCAATTTCATATCAACCATATTCTTCTTCACCATAACTAGTTCAAATGACTCAAATGAACTAGTTAGAGAGTTGTTCAATTGCTTAGATCTTATGTAACTACACAAGACACAATCGAAGCAAAAACGATTTGATTCACTCGAATTGGTTCATGAACTTTATAGCCACGGTTTGTAAAAGCATTCCTTAGTTTATAAGAACAATCGTCTTTAGATATAACCAAATCAAGTTCGCGGACTGGGTTTGCAGACTTAAGTTCCCGGAAGGAGTTCACAAACTCCAACAGATTTTCTCGGGTCGAGAACTTCCGCCAGTTCGCGGACTGGGTTCGCGGACTGAGTTCACGACTCTTGTTCCGGTTCTCTTGATCAACAAAGTTCGCAAATTTCGGTTCAAGGAATAAAGACTTATACATATGTGTTTCCACAACGATGCTTATATCCACCAATGGTTATGTAATCTAAACCCTCATTTCAATCATTGAAACATTCTTATAAGACGTTATATAGTTGTTATTCACAAACCATTTCTCGTCAAAGCAATTTTCAAAGTGATTGAAACATAACATGACTTTCGTCACTAGGTAAAGATGAATTTGGCTAAAGTGAAAGCTTAACAGAACATATTTCGAGAAATAGATAGGCGAGATAAACTCGGCTCGAAATACCAAATGTGTATAATCAAAGTCTATATAGCAAAATGACTTTTGTCTCAAGATAGGAGATAAATAGACTTTTGAGTGATAGATAAGTTCAAGCCTCCACATACCTTTTAGTCGATGAAGTTCCATCAGTTCCTTGAGTAGTTCTTCGTCTTGTATGATGATTGCCATGGAGTTCTTGAGCTCAACTACACTTTCTACCCTAGTCCGAGACCTTAGCTATAGTAGACTAGAAATCAAGACTTATAGTTTTGATCACTAACATTGACAAACATGCTTGAGATAGCAACGCATGCGAGTTCGACCGAGCAATGCTCTAACAATAGGGTTGATATGAGAGTAATCATATGGCTAACCTCGGTTAACTATTTGTGAACCAACATGGTGTACATGTTAGGTACGACTACATAAACCTAAATGAGGGTACATTTCATTTGTGTGTAATAAGCTAAGTTCGATCTAACGTTTGTGAAGCCAGACCCAACTATTATCTTAATTTGTAGTTGCGTGATCTGATCTTGTTGTTTCTATCATGATTGAGTGCAATCGTAAGATTGGCTTGAGATTTATATCTCCGATAGGCAAGATAGAAAAGTAGTCACAAACACCTTCGTCTCATCGTTTGTGATTTCACAATATCTTGTTTCGCTAGTCGATTAAGATTATTGTGTGGTGATTGATAATACTAGGATGTTCTTCGGGAATATAAGTCTGGTTTATCAATTGGTTCCTGTTCACCTTGATTTATCAAAAGACGAAACAAAAACTCTTGGGTATTTCTGTGGGAGAGATTTATTCAATCCTATAGACTTTTCAGTGTGAGACATATTTGTCTATCAAGTCTTCAACTTTGGTTCATAGCAACTCTTAGCTGTGGGTGAGATCAGCTAAGGGAATCAAGTACGTAGTGTCCTGGTGGGATCAGAGACGTACGAAGCGCAACTGTACCTTGAATCAGTGTGAGATTGATTAGGGTTCAACTACTGATCCAGCACCAAGTTAGTTTGTAGTAGGCTAGTGTAGTAGGCTTAATACAGTGTGGTGTTCAACTGACTAGGTCCCGAGGTTTTTCCGCATTTGGTTTTCAAAAATGGTGTCTGTGTTATTTCTTTTCCGCATTATATTTTGTTATATAATTGAAATATCACGGGTTGTGCGTTAAGATCAATCAATTAGAATATCCAACCTTTGGTTGTTGATTTACATTGATTGATACTTGAACATTGGTCTTTGGTACCGTTCAAGTCGTTTCACATAATAATCAGGCTCACGGATCTCTATCTATTTGATTTGCTGATTACATTGTGAAACAGAGATATTAAAACTCTTTGATATACTTTACTCTAGATTGAGTCTGACTGTCTAGTTGATTTTCTCGGAAGTGTATTGGAGTAAGTCCTCTCAGATTTCCAAACGAATTGTTGGGTGTGGTTGTTAGACCCCCGCATTTTCGGAGTGAACACTGCTTCCTCTTTAGATGTAGTAAAGCCTGGGAAAGCCGTGAGATATTAGTAATGATAGTAAATCTCATTAGTATAATACATGTCTTCCGTCTAAAGTATATGGTTGGTGTTATTTTTGTTCTTCGTTTTTTGCTAATTTGGTGTTTGTGAAAATGAGCTGCTGATATTATGGAGACCCTAATTGAAAGGATCTTCTTTGTGCAAGTAGTGTTACAATACACATTGTAATGGATGTAAAGACTTTTGCTTCAATTTGCTTCTTATAATCAGTAAGCTGCTTCCTCAATTCTATCCCTTTTTGCCAAGTGCATTAGCGACAAACACATTAACTAATTAGTCAAGGTACCTAAGATCTTAGGTCGTCATACGTGCTTTGGTAATGTTGACTGTTTATGAGATATTCATTTTGGGAGTTTTGCATGTAATTAGCATTTTCTATGCACGTACAAGCTTTAGGGACAGAGTAGGGAAAATGTAATCACCCCAGATAATTTTTCAAGTTTTTTTTTCTACACTTTTAAGTGTGATTATTTATATTCTTTTTTAGTGAGACGCAAACCTAAATGAGCTTTTAATTGCTCATTTACTTTCTTTTTTCAGTGA
The DNA here is from genome assembly GCA_023531295.1 of Papaver armeniacum. NCBI lineage: Eukaryota > Viridiplantae > Streptophyta > Magnoliopsida > Ranunculales > Papaveraceae > Papaver > Papaver armeniacum. The sequence goes on from JAJJWW010004821.1 coordinate 13,112, forward strand.
GACGCAAACCTAAATAAGGAAACTGTAGAAGAATAGTATGAGTCGGTAAGAGTTTACTAGGACTTGAAATTTTAATTTAGTACATAGTGTACAATACATATTAACCGGATTACTCTCTCAATTTTTACAAACTAACCACTTTTGAAACTAAATGGAAACTATCCTGGATACGTGACAATGGGAATTTCCTTGCTTATTTAGTACTCAAGTAAGTTTGTATATTCAAATTCAATGAGGGTTTCCTACTTTGTGAATATCTCTATTTGTTTTCGAGATCTGCTTAACTCATTTTCAATGTTTTATCTAGATAGGTTCAGGCCTTATTTGGTGTTACCATCAATGATCAGGGTTTTGTTTAAGCAGTTCTGAGTCTAGAATTTTGACACCAAATGTTAAAATTGACATCAACTGTTAAAACTTAGCTTCTTTTTATGTGTTGTCATCAGTTCATGCTATTAGCGAAATCATTGCCTGCAGGATTCACCAAAAATGTAAATCGTTTAATAAATTTGCATTAGTCGATAACATTGTCTCGGATTATGCAATTCATTGTTATAGACTTTGTTGTCTGCTTAACGTAACTTCAAAGATGATTTATGCAGGTCTAAGAGACATGAAATATATGAACAAAACACCATTTGGCACCACTAGGATGGAAACTTTATTGGTTCCCAGAGAAACTCGGTTTTCTATATTGCAAAAAAAAAAAAAACCTCATTGGAGGTCAAAGTTGCAATGCCAAAAGACATAGGTATGTGTGCGTTCCTCTACAGTGAAGGTTTATTAGGAACTTTGATTTTGTCTAGTAGATCATAGCGCGTCTAATATCTCAAGCTATTGGTATACCATACGGATATATGAAATTATTTGCCTAGTTTTTGGATGGAAGTTACATATGCAATTCTTTGCACAATATCTTATGAGTTTTTGGTGTACATTTCTAGGCGAAGTATTAATTCAATGTGCATATTAAATAACTTGGGTCCATGATATATATATTATTGTAGGCAATGGGAAGTGCACTGTAAAGTGGATACAAATCTCGAGTTGGATACGAATCGAGTGAAATACTTCTTTGGGTAATGCTATGTCTTGCAAAGCAAACGTCAACATACGCATTCCGTCTGCATATGTGTTTAATTCTTAAAAACTAGGAAACTCTAGCTGCACTATTTACATTAAGACGGCATGCAAAGATTATTTATTCACAAGTTCGTGTTCAAAGGGATTGAAGCGAGTAGCCCTTTTTTTTTTTTTTTTTTTGAAAGAGGAACAAAAAACAAACAAAACAAAAGTAGAAAAGCAAACTAGCTAGAGACAAATTTCTCACTCTTAATGAGATGAACAATACTTCGAGGGGGAGAAGAAATCCACACATTCGAAGAGTGGGTAGATGCAGCTTCAGCTGCTAGCATATGTGCCGCTTCATTGGCATTCTTTCTGACAAACCTGAATTCCACCGAGTTAAAATTCCTCAGGTGATCTTTGATTCTGTTTATAATGTTCTTGATTCTCCAGCTAGGGTTATAATGCTTGTATCTCAGAGTGTTGATAACATTCAGAGAATCTCCTTCAAGGATGATGTCTCTAAATCCTCTGTTGATTCCCAGCTCTACAACCATACTTGCACTGTGTGCCTCAGCTTCAATTGATGTGCAGTGGTCTATTATCTTATTCTGACACCCCTGTATTTTGGCTCTGCTGTCTCTTGCAATTGCTCCGCAAGCGTATCCTCTTGGCCCTGCCGCCCCATCAAAGTTTATCTTTATCTTCTCTCCTTCCGGAGGTTCCCAGTTTTCCTTCCTAGCCTCCATTATGTCATCCTCTGTGATCTGCACTTCGTCATCTTCCACTTCAGTCTTCATATTGTACCAGTACATTGCCTCATGGAGAACTCCTCTGACATTGAATTTCTTCTTGTTGAAAACTACATCATTCCTGCCCTTCCAAATTGCCCAGAAGACACACAAGCCCATTCTCAACTTAGCATAGTCTCCCCCTTCTTCCAACCACATAGTGATGATGTCTTTTATCGTTAAATTTGGGCATTCTCCTATTCTGATACTTAGTGGTGAAGCAAAAAGAACTGCCTGTGTTAGTTGACAGTATTAGAACAGATGCTCCATCCCTTCAGTGCTTCTCTCACACAGTTTACAGTCATCATTGACTCCATGTATGTGCTTTTTGATGTTTCTAGCTACAGGGAGACCATTTTCGAGCATTCTCCAACCAAACATTTGAATTTTTGGAGGAATGTGTCTCACTCCCCAATACTTCTTCCAAGGGAACTCATCGTTTGTTGAAGTAGAAGGGGCTCTGTCATGCATTGTTTTGAGAAAGAACTTTGTAGATAAATTGCCCTTTGGATGGTGTATCCACATAAGCTTGTCAGTGGTGCTATCTTCAGGTTATGTAGGTATATGGATCTCTTTTATTTTGGACACTTCAGTTGGGGTGAAGAGCTACTGCAGCTTGAGTTCATCCCATCTTTGTTCTCCTTGAGTAAACAGATCTTTCACCTTCATGGCATTGGATTCACCATTCTCCCTCTTCTCTGGTTTCATAGCTGGTATACCTGGGATCCATGGGTCACTCCATACTTGAAATTTTTCTTCATTCCCTATTGTCCAGTAGCAACCCTCTCTCATTTCTTCTCTTACATTCATCATTGCACTCCAAGTAGCTGAGCAGTTTGAGCTCTTCTTAACCTCCCAGAAATTTCCTTTTTTTAAATATTTGGCCCCAAACACAATCTTCATCCACCAGAAACTTCCATATCAGTTTGGCAATCATTGCCATATTCAGCTTTTGCAAAGACCTTTGCCATCTCAAAAATGTTCCAGTTGATGAAGTGCATTTTATTCATATTCTTGTCATGCCCCCACCAAAAATTCCTCATAATTCTTGTCAGTTTTGCTAGCACCTTTTTGGGGATAATAGATATGGCCATATAATAAGGTGGAATGAGTCCCAATTCAGTCTTGATCAACATAGTTCTTCCTGCTTGAGATAGAAAAACCCTCTTCCAACCTGCAGTCTTTGAGTCAAATTTGTCTTCTAGGCCATCATGAGAAGAGATCAAATGTGCTGGCTTGAGTAGTTGGTGTCCCAGGTATTTATCAGTATTCTCCATTATTTGTACACCCAACAAGTTGGCAACCTACAATCTTCTCCCACTTTGTTCACCTTTACTGAAAAAGACTGCTGATTTCTTCATATTTTCTTCCTGCCCTGACCAACCAGCATACGTGGATAAGATCTTCATTAAAGTATCAACTGTCCTGTTGTCCAAAGTCCCGAACAACATCAAATCATCTGCAAACATGAGGTGAGAGACCACTGGTGCACCCTTTCATACTCTATACCCATTATAAAGTGCATTGTTTTCCATTGTGCGCATTAACCAAGTGAGACCCTGAGAGCACAAAATATACAAATATGGTGAAAGTGGACATCCTTGTCGCAGTCCTCTTTCACTTCTGAAGTATCTCTCAGCTTGCCCATTTACAACCATGGAAAAACTGGCAGTGGTTACACAATGCATTATCAACTCATAAGTATGTCCTACAAACCCAAACATTCTTAGGCAGTGACTCAGAAATCTCCAACTTATCTTGTCATAAGACTTACTGATGTCAATTTTTAATACAAAGGCTCCTAAGATGGATTTAGAGTTAGACATGGAGTGTATGATCTCTTTGGCAGTGACTATGTTGTTAATGATGGATCTACCAGGAAAAAAGGCAGATTGCACTCTATCTACTAATCTGTCAAGGTGAGATCTAATTCTCTGAGCTAGAATTTTTGTGACCACTTTGTACATTATGTTTGTTAAGGCTAGTGGTCTAAAATCGGAGGGGATTGAATGTTTTTTTACTTTAGGAATTAACACTATGTTTGTGTGGTTTAGCCCAGCAGGAAGAGCAGTTGAAGAGAAGCAAGATTGAATAGTTTTTGTTTCCTCATCTCCTATCAGCTCCCAGCATTGTTTGAAGAAGAGAGCCGGCATTCCATCTGGTCCAGGAGCTTTCAGGCTTTTCATCCTTTTAATTGTGTTCCAGATTTCTTCCTTCGTGGGTATCCTTGAGATATTGACATTGCTAGTATTATCAATCTTAGAATTCGCTTGGAAGTGGATTGGATGTTGCATCTCCTCTGGGTCTCTCTTGAAAAGATTGGTGAAGTGCTCCGCTAGATACTTAACAATATCCTTCTCATCCGTGATCCACACTTCAGATGGTAGCCTTAGAGCTCCAATCTGATTTTTCTTCTTCCCTTGTAGAACAAACATATGGAATGTTTTAGTGTTCTTATCAATATTGGGGATCCATTTAACCTTGCTTCTCTGCTCATAATATTTTTTCTGCAGAATGTTCATCTTTTCTATCTCCATGATCAACTCTTGTTCTTCCTTTCTAGTATCTCTGAGATGAGCTTCCATTTGAATCTGCAAAAGCTTTTCTTTCAATTCTTCTCCTTTTCTAATTATATTCCCAAAAGTCTTTCTGCTCCACTTATTTAGCTCCTCTCCCACCTCCTTGATCTTCATAGTAGTTTCACTGGAATTTGATTGCCAAGCTTCATGTACCACATCTTGAAAAGCTGGATGATCTATCCAATAATACTCAAATTTGTTGACATGCTTCCTTTTCCTCTTACTAGTTCTATGAGTATTAAAAAGGATTGGAGCGTATCACTGCTTATCCTTGGAAGGTGTAGTACTCAATTGTCTTGAAACATGAAATACCAACTAGAAGTACACAGTGCTCTGTCCAATCTTTCAAATATGGGATTATTCAAAACAACACCATTTGACCAAGTAAAAGCAGGGCCAACAAAACCCATATCTATTAGACCTCTATCTTTAATGAAATTCTTGAATTCAATATTAGCAGAGTTCGTGTTTGGATTTCCTCCATTCTTCTCATCTAGAGAACTAATGGCATTAAGGTCTCCTAGCATACACCAAGGATTTTGTAGTTGAGCTGTATAGTGAGATAAATCATACCAGAACTTGTTCCTTAAGTGTTGTTGAGGAGGCCCATACACACATATCAAATCCCAATCGTCCTCGATAATATGATGAATTCGACAGTGTATCACATTCTTGTCAACCCGCAACACTTCCAAGTCTACTGAGTTCTTCCATAATAACACATTACCACCGCTTCTTCCAATTACAGGAACATACTTGTACTGATCGAAATTGAGCGTACTAAACAATCTGTCTGAACTTGCCTCACCCATTAAAGTCTCCGTCAAGAATGCAATTTGAGGGTTTCACGCCCTGAGAAACGCTTTCAGGTTTTGGACTGTCTAGGTGTTTCCCAGACCTTGACAGTTCCAAGAGAAGATTAACATTGGCCTTGTGGCTGATTTTGGGCAGCCACCACACCCTTTGTAGGGTATTCCGTGTAATTAAACTTCTTTGCTGGTTGATCAATCTCCATAGGACAAGCTGTTCTCTTCATCCCACTCATAATTTCTTCAATTTTCTTATTGTGCTGATCTTTGCTTGAGTTTATTGCCTTTCTCTTCCATCCATTCTCCTTCTTTTTCGAATTTTCCTTTGTAGATGTCGATGAAGAGCAGAGATCATCATCATCTGTATCATTAATTGAGGGGTTTTGATTTGATTGGTGTTTGAGATTGAGAGGATTTGGAGAGTTAGGGTTAGGTTGGGGGAATGGGTTCTGTGGTTGATTATGTCGATTGACTGTGTTATTCATAAAAACTAGTCTTTTCCCCACTGGTACTTCGCTATCCACACCTATTGGGTTACCTGGATCTTTAGTCGGGTCTGCATACATGGATTCCACATCATTAGTATGTGGTTGTGACTCATATTTGCCACCTGTCTCTCCATTAAGTGTCTCTTTCCTTACCGTTACCAATCCCGACAAGCCCTGCTCCACTAACTTCTTCTCTGCTGCACCAATGTTGTCTGTACATAGCACTATCCTTGGATCTGATGACGTGCTATCATTCACCCTATTATCTCTGCCACCTACTGATTTGTCCTTACCCTGGATGTTGAACGTCTTCTGCAGCTTTGTCTCATTTGGCCTGCCTCTGACCTCGTTTTCACCCTCGGATCCACTCATGCGCAACGTCTCCAGATTCAGATTGAGCAGCCGCGTGACGTTGTTCTCGCCGTTCAGATCGATCTCCTTCATCAATGGCTCTTGAGACTCCACATTCATCTTCTTCACCTCCTCAATACATCGATTCAGGTCATCTTCAGTGTTTTTGTAAAACGCATGAATTTCTTCATTGTAACGCTCAAAGGCTTTGTCATTCATTCTTAGCATAACATCTTCAGTGCTTAACGAAGTATCCTCCTCCAGTTTTTTGGATAAGTGTGGACATTGTTTCATTATGTGACCAAAGAAACCACAATAAAAGCATAATCTGGGAATCTTCTCATACCTGAACGTTATTCGAATCTTTTTCTTGGATTTTAGAGTAATCTCCATGTCCTTTGGGAGAGGCTTCGTAATATCCAGTCGAACTCTCACCTTAGCTAATTTAGCCAATTTTGCAGCCTTGTCTGCATCAATGGGTTCTGGGGTACCGAAAATGCTGACAATACTCTTCACTTTCTCGGCATTCAGCATACTCAGTGGAATCCCATAGATGTGTAGACTGAAGACAACAAATCTGAAGTCATAGTCTTCTATCAAGAACTCCTCATTGCCTCTTTCAATTAGCATCAGATATTCTTTCACAGACCATGGTGTGCCTTGTAGTACTGCTATTAAATCACACAGAAGCGCAAACTTGACATTGTAGATACCGCTTCCTAACTCCGATATTGTGAATCCTCCTGATGGTCTCCAAGCTTTGGTCAAGATCTGGTGCATTAGTTGTGTATTATACTCTCTGCCTAAAACAAATTTGAAAAGTATGATCTTGTTGTGCTCTGTATTTCCGACACTTGGTTCCTCGTTATCTTCAAAGACATAAGTAATCGGCTCTTCAATCCCTTTGTTTTGTATCTTTTCAGTAGTTGAAACTGTTCCTTTATCTTTTGAAGTAGATGCCATTCTCACACAGCTCAGGCCAAGAAACAAAAAAGAGTGAAAAGAAAAATCGACAGAGTAATCACAGACTGTGATAGAAAAACCACCCTAATGGTGTAGGAAGAACATCATGAAGATGAAGATATTTCGCCTTGACTAAGTCAGAGAAGCGACGACCAACATTGACCAAAAATCAATCTGTAAGCAGGCATTCATTTGAGTAGCCTATCTAATAAGACTAAAAGGTTGTGTATCGAAATTACAACTATATCTATAAAGACCATCTATAAAAGATCATTCTTAGCCTAATTAAAGGTTATTTATGAATGTGAGCATACTATTGAATTGCTTTAATATTCCTCTGTACACGTGTTCAAATAAGTTTTTCTCCTTGGTTGCTATTATTATATAAATGGAATATGGCTGATTTGTATAATCATTATGTGAATTCACGTGTTGTCAACCAATGCCGAGTGCGAGAAATGTTATCGACAAAATTGGGTGCGAATTAATTGGGTGCCTGATCTAAGCTAATGTGTTATATGATGCCGAGTTCGAGAAATGTTATCGACAAAATTAGGTGCGAATTAATTGGGTGCCTGATCTAAGCTAATGTGTTATATGATTGTTATCATTTCTGCGTGTATACCATATTTTATGCCCTCTTTTTTTAACCGTATTTTACAATGTTAAAGCCCAATCTAACTTAATTGGACCAGATAATTCTTTTGAGAAATTAGCACACTCAAGTTTATTGCATATAAACTTATACTAATAAAGTAGAAAGAAATTGGGTGGAAGGAACTAAACCTTGGTGGGATATCGATTTTAGTGGGGCTAATACCAAACAAATCTTATTTAGGTAAAAAAATAATACCAAACAAATCTGAATAGATCCTGACCATCAGAATGTTCAAATAGCAACCCCTCGTAATCTTGGTATCCCCCATATATATAGCCCGGCTCTTAGAAATTGTTTAAAGACACAGCTTAAAACAATGTGAAATAGCCCGTGCCGTAATTCCCACATATATATAGCCCGGCACGGGTAATTCCCCAGTACTATTACAGTAGAAACTCTTTTAATTAATACTCGATTATTTAATAAACTATCTTAAATAATATTTTTGGCCGGTCCCGAGTCGGGGACAACGTGCCAAATTAATAATTCGCTAAAATTATAAGATAATACTTTTTGATTACCTATATAGGCCCCATATGAAATATAAATTAATAATGCATTATATATATTCAATACATTAATGATTTACGAAGACTTTTTGAAAAATGATTTAATTTTCTTCTGTTTTTTTTTTCTTGCTAAAATCAATATCGCATTGAATTTCACCTCTAATTTTTCTTATCGTTGTAGGAATTTTTGGTGTTGTTTTCTCATAGCTCAGCAAGAAATTATTCAGTGTGATTGCACCGCTTTAATATCCTCGTTTCTTGAAGGGGGCTCTATCATAGAACTTTCATCATCTTCTTCCACATCTTTATCGTTTCCCATGACGTTCTCGATTATTTCTTCATCGGTTAACAATTGTGTAACTTCATTTTCTTTCGGATAATTTAGGACATCTTCGACATTCATTGAATTGCGATACCTCTTGAGTCACGACCAACCAACCAACTTTCGATCAAATTTTGCAAGTCTTGAGTGATTTCACACAATTATAGAATCAACAACATCGTATGTTCATCCAAATTATCTAACTTGTGTTTAGATAGGAAATAAAAAATATGATTGGACATTGTGTTTTTAAAAATATGATTTGATATTGATATTATATTTATATAGGAAATATAAAAGATATGATATGGTATTTTGTTTGTATAGCAACTAATTATATTTGATATGAAATTTATCTATAAGTTAATAAATAAATTATCAGTTAATTAATATCTCGCTTAATTAATAAATTTTGATGGCTTAATTAATAAATTTTGATGGTATCGACAACATTAATTTATAGAGTTTCTACCGTATTATACGACACATTTCACAATTTTAGGTGGGAGAGTAATCTAGCCTTCTTACAACATTTTGACATCCCTTATCAGCCTCCTATAGATGGGAATAACACTGAAAGTCCTCCTCGTTCAAAATCAAGCCAAGTTCACATACACATCTCCTTGGAAGTAGGCTACGTTTACCGAATCAATCCTCTCCATTTCTGGATCATTTATTAACAAATTCCTTCCGTCTCTCTCTTCACCTGACTGCCCAGCCCGTGTGTTTGAGTATCAGGAACCAAAACAAAAAAAAAGAGAAGGAAAAGGGAAGAATAATTCTGGGTTTTGTTTCAGGTATTTAATTTTGTTTCCCTTTCGAGTTGATTCTCTGCTATTAAGTGAAAATAAAGAAACAAATGATCTTTTTTTTCATCACAAGGAAAGGAGAAGAAAGAATTAATTAGCGTTTTAAAAATAATCTGGTATTGAAATGAAAATCAATTCTAATTTTCTGGAGCAGTTTTCATGATCATTGTGTTTCTATTAATTATCAAATTTCTTGTTGATTTTTGTTGATTTCATGAAGATGTTACTCAATGACAAAACAAAAACACACTTAGCCTTAAGAACTCTTTTAAAATTGGGTCTAATTAGAAAAAAAAGGATTCATATATACCTTGTTTATTTGAGTGATGATGATAAGATACGTGTAATTGGGTAAAAAGCACGTATTTTCTTAGATCAAACCATCAAACCGTAATGACATGTTTTTTGTTTTTTGTTCGATGTTTGTAGTCTCATTTTTGTTATGCAATCTTGTTTCATTCTCCCTTATATGGCATGGTAATTATTTTCTTATTTTGAACTGTCTTCTTATGAAAATGTAATTCTATTAGTTGGAGATTGTTTGATCAAACTAGAGCCTAATAAGATAAACAACCAATTGCAAAACAATAGAACTAAGGGTTGCTTAGTAAGAATGTAATGTCATGTGATTAAAGAAAGGCTTTTACAACTTTACCTTTCAAGGTTACCTTACCTCAGGCGCTGTATCTGTCTATTTCATTGACATCAAGATTACCAACTTTAGCTTTCATAATTAAGTTACCTTGGGTGTCGCGTCTCCTTTCATCCTATTTCCTCTCTGGATTTGATTCTAGTAGAAATCCATCCCCCTCTATATGTACCTACTAGCACACTGTTTGTAGACTAGAACTAGTAAAACATTTTCCGGATTTGTGATTTTCAGGAAATAGAGAGCTCTAGTTCTTCCCTTAGGAATTGATAGAGATTAGGTTTGCGTACAAGTCTTCACTTCCGTTGGTTCATCTCTAAAATGAGGAAAATTGAAAGAAAAAAAAATAATCTGCAGAAATAGGTTGGTTTATATTGAAGTTTAGACTCTTGAAATTGGCGTTAACGTTGTTTGGACAGGTGACTACCACTGTGATGTCTACAGTAGGAAATTCTACAAATATTTTCTGGCATGAGTGCGGGGTTGGAAAACTTGACAGGCAGAAGCTGCTAAATCAGAAGGGATGTGTTGTATGGATTACGGGTCTTAGCGGAGCAGGTCAGTTAAGATATGAGTTCACTTGAATTCCGTCATACCCTAATTTAAGATATGAATAGCTCTTTTTAGGCAGTTCTCGTTTGATGACTGATTATTCTTTGGATATCTGAACCTCCTGACAATTGTGCTTGTTCACTATAAATTAACAGCCTTTAAGCGTTATAAACAACTAAAATGCATGCATCGTGCATCACTTTTCTGAACAATTAGTCCTGCTCTTGTAGGAAAAAGTACCGTAGCATGCTCACTAGGTAGAGAACTACACAACAGAGGAAAGCTCACATACGTGCTTGATGGTGACAATGTTAGACATGGATTGAACAAGAATCTTGGGTTTTCAGCGGAAGATCGTGCAGAAAATATACGTAGGGTCGGTAAGAATTCTAAAGCACTAATATATTATAGTCTAACCGTAAAATAAGAAAAATAGGATATCATGGTAACCATGTTTCCAGGTTTCTGAACTTTGTTTTGCTTGCAGATTATCTTTGTGGTGTATAGTGTTTGCTTTTACTTAAACTGTGCCTAACAGCTTAAGTTAAACTTCCTATCTGATAATCTTTGCGGTGAACAGGGGAAGTAGCAAAGCTCTTTGCTGATGCGGGCTTAATATGTATTGCTAGTTTAATTTCTCCATACAGAAAGGATCGCGATGCTTGCCGTGCTTTATTGCAAGATGATAATTTTATCGAGGCGAGGGTTTTCACAGCTTCTTAATATAACTTTCATTACCCAACTGAAAAGCATGATTCTTGAAGCTGGGATGTGCGACTCATAACCTACTTTAACAGGTTTTTATGAATACGTCTCTAGAAGTTTGTGAGGAAAGGGATGCAAAAGGCCTCTACAAGCTTGCACGTGCTGGGAAAATTAAAGGTATAAACTTATTACCCAATTCTGAAATAGGAGTGTGTGACATAAGTTCTCCCAATGGCATGACATGCAAATGCAATAAGATGCACCCTTGCTTAAGAAACACCATTTCTTTTGAAGTCTGTTAACAGATTACCGTCTAGCGTGGAATATGTGACTCGTGTTTAAGAGCTTTCTCGTCCTTGTTTTCATAGAATGAGGTTGATAATCACAACTTGAAGTTTATTAAAACATCATTTCAAGTTAAGAAAGAAAAATTTTGTTTGGTAATTTTCGAGATGATAAAAGGAGCCATTTTGTACGTAGGCTTTACTAATTAATGGCAGTCATCGTTAAAGCCTAGAATATAAACCAAAGTTAGAATTATTGTAACACAATTTCAGTAAGATGAGATGTTAATAACAAAAGTGAGTTTGTTCTGGCTGACATGATTCATGTGTTTGTCATCATTTCTGGTCCACAAGCTTAAGTTAGTTATATGGCCTACACCAACTGCGGAAATTAATTTTCTTGCACCACATTAAAAAAGTTGTTGCACTAAACTACCGTGCATTTGAAGTTGTATCAGTAATGGTGTCCGATGCCATAGGCACATTTAGAATTAGTAGAAGCAAAGCTATAGTATCCCTGAGTTTTTGGTTTGTCCCTAGGTCTCTGAAAAATAGCAAGTGGAACGCGAATAACTATATGGTATTTCTTAGAAGACATGACCTTACCAAGAGAAATGAACCTTATAAATGAAAGCAAATCAGTAACTGAGGCATTCATTTGAGTTCCTAGAAGGTATGACGACTTTACCAACTGAACCTTAAATATGAAAACATCAAATCAGTAACAGAGGCTTTTTATTTTGAGTTCAAGTGTTACTAGACGTCTGTAATTTTAACCTCCATAAAAAAAAGGCTCAACTGGGTTCACCAACAACGTAGAATATGTCCTAAAATGGGTCCCTTCTTATTTTCAGAATATTAGTGTTTACTCCGAGTCTTTGAAGCCTTTTTAAAGCTTAATTTGTTGCTTAAGTTTCTGTGACGAGTAAAATATAAACGCACTTACTGCAAGTGCAAAACAATTGCGAATAAGTTGGGCTGCTTGGGCGTTCGTAGTTGGTTAAAATGATCCTTGGTAGAACCAGAGCAATCATCCTTATCTTTTCTCTTAGATGAATGTGGTCAAATCTCTACGATATGAAATATCCTCCTTAATTAGGATCTGTTTCACCTTTTCTCTTTTTCATGGTGTCTTCTCTTGTTTCTGTGGTGCTGTAGTAGCTGATGGAAGAAACATCTTGAAATTGTGCTTGTAAGAGTAAATATTGGAGAATATTGTTACAAATTCAGTTGAGCATTGGGATTCCCCCAGAATGTGTATCTGTCAGAACTCAGAAGGATGATTCTAAACTTTTGGAAGATGAAATGTGAAATGAAAATACAAAGAAACATTCATGAAAACGTTGTTGTGCTGCCACATCTGCTTTGAAATAAAAATAGGCGTGCCACTGTGCACTTGAGTTGTAGATTAGTAATGGAAAAAAAGTAGGTTGTTGAATAGAAAATCAGGTTTCATTCAGCCAACCAAACTTATTGACTTGATATAGAGTTCGGATGATGATTACTGTTGGAAGTGCTATCTGTAATATTGCTATTCTGTTGTTTTTTATATCTTTTTTGAGGCGGCAGCTGACTGACACATTTTTGTTATTAATGATATGCAGGTTTTACAGGGATAGATGATCCATATGAACCACCTCTGAATTGTGAGGTATGCGGCTCTAGAATCATTCAAGCATGCTAATGAAATTCTACGGTGTTTTTTCCACACTAATAAAATGATAGAAATAAATTTAATAATGCATACAGACAAGCCTATTTTACTTTGAGATTTGATCGTTTCCAATTTAGAAGGATCTAGTTTCTTTTTTTTGTCTCTCTTTGACATGCCTGATTAGAAAAGAACAAATGGAATCATCTTGTCAATCCACGGAAATGGGATTCTAGGAACTTGTAAAACAAAAATAACTTTTTCCTGTACGACTGTGACACATACCCATGTTATGTCAATTGTCAAGGCATTGTGCAACGTTCATTCGGAAACACGGTCTCGGTTGCATTGCGTTCAGATTTGTTAGGCATTCTTCTTGCAATCTCATAATTGGAGGGAATTTGTCTAATTAACAAAATCAGTAATGTACCAATAAACCGTATAGCAATAACATGATAAGTTTATCCCAAGCTAACATGGGCTAGCGACTAAATCTACTTGTAGTGCAAAAAGTGATATGTTAATGATTCGTTTGCTGGAATATTCTGAATCATTAGTTAACTAAACTAGGAATCAAACACAGGACACTTTCTCAAGTCAAATTTCTCGCTAGCTATTTTGTACATATTAACCTTCCTATATTTTGCATTATCTTGTGTTATTCCTTTTCCTTACATTTTCCTTGTTCCCAAATAAAAAATTGCCTTTCTATTTATTAATCAATTGTTTTTTTCATCTTCTCAGATAGAAATACAACAACAAAATGCTGAAAATTGCCCAAGTCCAAGTGCCATGGCAGGACAAATTGCATCTTATTTGGAGGATAAGGGTTTTCTGCATGATAATTGATATCAATCTATTTTTTCTTACTCTTTTTGAAGTTTTATAATTTTACATCTTTTTGTCTGCCATTTATAAATCATCCATTGATTCTTGTTGAGATTCAGTCGTGCTTTGGTCGTATAATAACACAAAAATGAACTCAACTTGCATGTAAAAAATTGAGATTGAGTTGACCTGTTTCTATGTTAAAAATCCGACTGAAAAATACTTCTTGCACACCATGTTGATGTTTCCGTTAACCTCTCGTATTCTTGCGTCAAAAGCCCTTATTGTCAAAATGCGGGTACCAAAATGCAGGATAAATTTTGGTGGGGGAGTTTCTTGATGGGTGCATGAGGGACGAATCAAATGTTGACATGTATCTCTTCAATTAATTGTTTCCAACTGATTTTGTTTCCAAAAACAGAAAATAAGTGTATTTTTGGAGAGGATATTGGTCATCCCCATCAAAAATTTATTCATTCGCCACCAATTTTTTCTTAGGCAATTTGTATGGACAAACTTAAACATAATTCCGAGTATTCAACGTAATGAATCTCAATCAAAGAATAGTATCTAGAGTTGTATCTCTTTCTCTCACAATTAGAAAGTTTACAAAGACTAGTTCGTGAACCTGATTTATGTGTGAAAGTACTTGGGTGATTCCAAAGATCAATTTCCCAAGTAATCAAAGTCGTATCCAACAAACAAGGATGGATGTATCTACTTTGATTGATTAACGCACAACCTGTGATATTTCAATTATATAGATAAACAATATAATGCGGAAAAGAAAACACAGACACCAGAAATTTTGTTAACGAGGAAACCGCAAATACATAAAAACCTCGGGACCTAGTTCACTAAACTATATTAAGCCGCTACATACACTAGCCTACTACCGATTAACTTCAGACTGGAATGTAGCTGAGATTCAAACCCTCACGGCAATTCAGTTACAGTCGCGCTCCTTACGCCTCTTGAATCCCACCAGGACTCCGCGCAATTGATTCCCTTAGCTGACATCCTTTACAGCCTAAGAGTTGCTTCAACTCAATTGAAGACTTTAAACCAATTTGCCTCCCACAGATAAGACTATATGTGTGATTTCCTTTGTGATCGTAGATCAAGGTGATTGGAAATCGATAGCAATAGACAAAGTCTAACTAACCTCAAAATCCGGACTTATGTAACCCGAAATGCAGCCTAGATTATTATTCACCTCACAAGTATTAAACTTGTGGAATCAATCAAAGTCTGAGATGAAGAGAACTTTGATGATTTTGTATATATCTTGTTCAAGTGAGCAGCTCAACAATCGAACAAGATCAAGATACTCGAGCTATCAAATAAACAATAGCTGGACATGGCTTCACGAATCCCTATGAAGTCTTTGAAGTCGTTAAACCCTAAAAAGGTTTTAGGAAAAGGACGACTCTAGTATTACAACTAGGACACACCAAGAAAATAGTGTCGGGATTCAAAGATCCCAATTGCTTGAGGTTCCCCTTTTATAGACATTCAAAGCATAGGTTGCTTTAGGTTTAAGCTAAGATAGCTTTGGAACCAAGCAAACAATATTCACTGTTAGATGAATCTTTGAATCTGATTTACATGACAAGATATACACTATGGTTAGGATGAATCGTAACTGAACCGTGTACAAAGATCACACTCATGAATGGTTAGTCGAAACTAGCCAACTGAACTATAAGCTCGAGCAATTTCATAGAACACTTAAGACTTAACTCGAGTCACAATTATGTGATCAAATATGTCTATGGTGTTTTTAAAGATTATCCAAATGCTAATTATCTCGGAGAAATAATTTATGTGCATATGAAATCGACATGAAAAGTAGATGTACAAAGTACAAATAATTAACCTGTTCCTGGACAGTTACAAAGTACGTGTACCGGTATGTATACCTTATAACATGACCGAGTTCCGGAGTTCACAGAACTTTTCAAGTACGTTTACTGCTACGGATACCTTAAGACAATAACCAGTTCCGGAGTTCACAGAACTTTTCTGGTACGTGTACCGGTATGGATATCAAACCGGTTCTAGGACCAACAGTTCTTTTCTAGTACGCGTATTGGTTTGCGTACCGATCCGGGTTCACGATTTCACAGACCTTTTAAGGTGTGCATACGAATATGCGTACCAAAAGTTGTTTGTCGACATATAACTACTAAGTTACTTGTACTACCTACATGTACTATGACTTCAGATTTGTAACAGTTTTCCCAGTTTGTAAAACTGATATGTATATTGTCTTATATCTGAATCTACAGTAGTTCTATATTTCTCTCTAAATCGATTCGAAACATTCCTGAATAACATCAACGACACATATCACTTTTCCAGACTATTTATGAATGATAATTCTTGAATCATGATTTTGATTACGAACAATAAATTGTTCTTGAGCGAAAGTATAAAATATTCATTAAGCTTAGTCATATTTCGTGAACTAATTACAAGACTTGACTCGAAATTCTTGATATGCTTACGATAGTCTAATTAGTTACACGACAACGTCTCATAGATAGAAAGGTGAATATAACTTGAGAAATAGGTGGTTCATTCTTCACTTACCTTTTGTTGAGGAAGTTCTCCAAAAGCTTCGGTTGATCTTCGCCTTCAAACGGTAGAATGCAATGATGACTGTCGTGATGTTCGTTTCTCAACTACGTCTTCTCCTAATCCAAGACTCAACTAATTGTAGATTAGAAATCAGTTTTGAAAACTAAATTTGACAACAAGCTTGAGATAGCAACACTTGTGGGTTCGACCGAAAAATTCTCTAACAGTATTAAAACTATTTTTTGTGAGGGTTTCCTATTTCACTTAGAATTTTATTGACTTGTGTTACACTCCTTCTTTTTACCCTCCCCTCTTGCCTTTTAATCTTACTTGTAATTACTAAATAGGCCTTAGATTAGAAAATAGTGGACCTCTTTGAAGTGAGAAATGAATAAGTGGAAAATATTAGGGTTATTTGGTGTTCGGTACTTACAAATTTGTCCAAAAATTAGCATTCTCCTTAACATTTTTACAACTTAAAGGTTGGTACTCAGAAACGACGTTAACTTAGTTGACTTTGCTAAGTCAAATTTTAATTAATTTATAATCTAATTTATTTATGCCTTTACTACTCTACCTGTCATTTGCTAAACATTTACACCACCACTGCTACAACCACCATCAACAACATATCACTACCTGTAACACCCTGTGTTTTTAGCATGGCACATGCTCAAAGATGCCCCACGGCCTGAGATGAAATTTCGTTCAAAGTTTCCGTTGCGTGAAAAGAGACATATTGGCCCAAGGCTAATATCATGCAAAAGTGGCGCATTATTTTTGGCATATTGGCCAATATCATGTTGCTAGCTATATTATGTTTGGCGTAAGGGAAAACATCATACTGAGCTTCGGTTAGATAGGGTGATGTGTAATGAACAATGGCTTCTTTCTTGGGATTCTTCTGTTTGTAGTACTCTTGCTCGAGTTAAATCTGATCACCATCCTTTGCTTTTTGAGGCTCATAAGGGAGGCAAATCTTTTGCTTCTTCCTTCAAATTCCAGAGTGCATGGCTAAACCATCATAGTCTACGAGATATTATTGTTAATGCATGGCAGCAACAATTTTTTAGTTGTCCTATGTATGTGCTTATTCAAAAGTTGAAGTTTCTGAAAACCAGTGCTCAAAACTTGGAACAAGGAGATTTTTGGTGATATCCAATTAAATATTAATAATGCGACCCATGTTCTTGATGTGATTCAATAGAAAATCGCGGATGCGGGTTACTCTGATGAGTTGCATATTGAAGAAGTTGAAGCTTCAAGCAAGCTTATTGATGCTCTAAAAATTCAAAAAGACTTTTGGAGAGATAAGTCTAGGCTTCATTGGGTTAAAGATGGTGTTGCTTGCACTAAGTTTTTCCATACTTATGCGAAAATTAGAGTTGCTACTAATAAGCTCACTCATCTAAAGACTGATGGTAATCTCTTAGTTTCTCATGATGATATTTCAAATCATGTGGTGTCCTACTTCCAAGATATGTATGCTAGTGACTCTGTGGCTTCATCTCTAGGAATATTCAAAGATTAGTGACCCAAGCTGAGAATAACTTTATTATTGCCATGCCTGATGCGTCAGAAATTAAAGTTGTTGTGGATGATATGAATGCTAATGGGGCTCCTGGCCCCGATGGCTTCAGTAGAGTGTTTTTCACATCCTTTTGGGATATAGTGGGTGCATATGTGATTGAAAAATCTGGGGTCTAACAACCACACCCAACAATTCATTTGGCAATCTGAGAGGACTTACTCTAATACACTTTCTAGAGAATCAACTAAACAGTCAGTCTCAATCTAGAGTAAAGTATATCAAAGAGTTTAATATCTCTGTTTCACAATGTAATCATCAAATCAAACAGATAGAAATCCGCGAGCCTGATTATTATGTGAAACAACTTGAACGGTACCAAAGACTACTGTTCAAGTGTCAATCAATTGAAATCAATAACCAAAGGTTGGATATTCTAATTGATTGATCTAAACGCACTACCTGTGATATTTCAATTATATAACAAAATATAATGCAGAAAAGAAATAACACAGACACCAGAAGTTTTGTTAACGAGGAAACCGCAAATGCAGAAAACCCCGGGACCTAGTCCAGATTGAACACCACACTGTATTAAGCCGCTACATACTCTAGCATACTACCAAATAACATGACTGGACTGTAGTTGAACCCTAATCATTCTCACAATGATTCAAGGTACAGTTGCGTTCCTTACGTCTCTGATCCCAGCAGGATACTACGCACTTGATTCCCTTAGTTGATCTCACCCACAACCAAGAGTTGCTACGACCCAAAGTCGAAGACTTGATAAACAAATCTGTCTCACACAGAAAAGTCTATAGATTGAATAAATTTGTCTCCCACAGAAATACCCAAGATTTTTTGTTCTGTCTTTTGATAAATCAAGGTGAACAGGAAACAATTGATAAACCAGACTTATATTTCCGAAGAACAACCTAGTATTATCAATAACCTCACAATAATATTAATCGACTAGCGAAACAAGATATTGTGGAATCACAAATGATGAGACGAAGATGTTTGTGATTACTTTTATCTTGCCTATCGGAGAAATTAATCTCGAGTCAATTATTTCAATTGTACTCAATACGATAGAATCGGGAAAGATTAGAACACGCAACTACAAAGAAAATAGTTGGGTTTGGCTTCACAACCCCAATGAAGTCTTTCAATTCGTTAACCTAAAGGGTCTCGATAGAAACCTAAGGTTAAAGGAGAATCAACTCTAGTTATGCAACTAGTAACACACAGGAGGTGTGGGGATTAGTTTTCCCAGTTGCTAGAGTTATCCTTTATATAGTTTCAAATCAGGGTTTGCAATCTAAGTTACCTTGGTAACAAAGCATTCAATATTCACCATTAGATGAAAAACCTGATTCAACCAAGCTAATATCTTTCAACCGTTAGATCGAACTTAGCTTGTTACACACAAATGAAATGTACCCTCATTTAGGTTTATTCAACCGTACCTAAAGGAGTAAACAGTGTTGGTTCACAAATAGTTAACCGAGGTTAGCCATATGATTACTCTCATATCAACCTTATTCATCTTAACCATAACTAGTTCAAATGACTCAAAAGAAACTAGTTAAAGAGTTGTTCAATTGGTATATTCTCATAGAATTATACAAGAACACAATTGAAGCAAAATCGGTTTGATTCACTCGAATCAATCATGAACATTATAGCCACGGTTTGCAAAGATTGCGTTCCTTATTATATAAATGTTTATGTTCATGTTCACAACCGATTTTAGAACTTTAACCTTCAAGTATGCAAACGGGTACGCATACTTGAAATATCCGGACTAAGATTGGGTTTCGCCAGTACGCAAACGGGTACGCGAACTTTAAATCCCAGCAGAAATTCTCGGACATGAACCTGTACGCCAGTACGCAAATGGGTACGCATACTTAGGTTCCTGGATTTCTCAAACCAACAGGTACGCAGACGGGTGCGCTTACTATGGTTCCCGAACATGGATTACATATGTGCAAGAGTGCACAACATGACATATCCAATAATGGTTAAGTGTTCTAAATTCTTATTTTAATCATTGAAACTTTCTTAGAGGATGACAATAGTCGTTTTCACACACTATTAGCATCAAAGCGATTTTCAAGTTATTGAAATAATCATAACGAAACATTCCAAGACAACACCAAATGATTGTATCACACAAACCATGTAAGATGTTACTCGGAAATTTTCACATGATATAAGATGAACTTGGTCGAAGCGAAAGCTTGCCAACACATATTTCGAGAAATATGTAAGCCAGATAAATTCAGCTCGAAATCACAAATGTGTATATAGAAAAGTATATTGTAATATGACTTACGTCTCAATATAAGAGATAGAGTAGAAATAGACTTTCCAAGTGATAGATGAGTTTAAGTTTCCACATACCTTTTGTCGATGAAGTTCCACAAGCTCCCCTTAGTAGTTCTTCGTCTTCAAATGATGAACGCCGTGAAGTCTAAGCTCAACTACACAATCTCCGTCTTGTATGATGATTGCCATGGAGTCTTGAGCTCAACTACACTTTCTATCCTAGTCCGAGACCTTTAGCTATAATAGGCTAGAAATCAAGACTTATAGTTTTGATCACTAACATTGACAAACATGCTTGAGATAGCAACGCATGCGAGTTCGACTGAGCAATGCTCTAACAATCTCCCCCTTTGTCAATTTTAGTGACAAAACTATTAAAACATATGGAATACAAAAAATAAATAAATTAACTTTTGTAGCTCCTATTCCACATGCCTGATCTTCAACATTACTCGAAATCTTTGTCACTTCCAAGTACTCCAATGATCCCAAAGGTTGTAAGTTTAGCATCATCATTGTTGAAAACCCGTAGCTATAACAACAAGAAAACAAGAGTTCTCAATCATTGTTATACAGTGTCATAGTATCATTACACAGCGTCAAAGTTCAATTGTATCACAACTTTAACAACAATACTATGGTGATATGTATCACTCCCCCTTTGTCAATACTCCATCTCACATGGAAACCACTTCCCCTTACATAATGATCCGAAAACCATATGTATTTGTAGTGTGAACTACATATTAATTCTCCCCCTTTTTGTCAATAAAATTGGCAAAGGTACAAGAACGGTATCCTAATGAAATTTCCGAAAGAGACATTTCATGACCAAAAGAAAGAAACACATATCATCTTATTTAGATGCAATCATAAAGCCGAAGCTAAATGCATTCATCAAGGAGTTTAAAGATACAAGACAACCCCTATAATATTCCACAACCGCACTCCCCACAAAGATTTGGAAATTAAGCACAAGTTCAATTAAGAACTCTCCCCCATAATATGTCATTCCTGAAAGAACAACAAAGGCGACCTTGCTTTTACAAGAAAAGAAGGATTTCTTTGGATATAACCAAATCACATGAAAACATGAATTTGAATACAAAATTCTCAATTGAATCAACCACAAAAATGATCAACTCAATTGGTTATGCTCAACATAAGAGAACTTACGGAGCACCACAGTATGTGCACAAAAATGTGGACCAATACTGCGGAATATACAAGGATTCATTTTATTTTTCATTACTATTTGCACAATGACATACAATAGACTTAATCCTTGTAAACAAAAGCCATCAAATAATGACATAAAAGACTTTAACTTTTGTTTGTCAAAAGTCCATTCTATTTTTTATCAATACTTTCATACCGACATAATAGAGATAACTTTTGAACAAGCATGGGATAACTTTTGAACAAGTATGGGACAGTCATAGGTTCACGAACGTAAAAAACATATCTCATAACAATTTGTAATATAAAATCATAAAGATTAAAATTGCAAAAAAATCATCTTCCAAAAAAGTTAGAATTTAAATAAATAAATCTAAAGACATGAAGATGAAAACGTTGGACGTAGCTATGTGTACTCACAATAATGGCTATTCCAAACCCTAGTTATTCTTCTAAAAACACAAGAAATAAATTTTCATAAGAAGATTTACTAGATATTGAGACCTCTGAAGAATTCTTTATCGTCCCCGAACTCCTTGTCGTCAACAGCCATAGGTACATAAGGTTTGTGAAGAAATAAGTCAATTCCAGCAAACCTTCTAGGCTGATGATGTCGAACCAGGGCCTTCTGAATTTCGAGAGTTCTCATAACAAAAGCCTTTATTTGCTGAATCTCCTTCCTTGTTTCCTTCAACTCTTCAAGAACACCAGAAAGCTTCTGAGAATTTGAAGGAATAGCTATTGGCTTCCTGGTAGGCCTGGAAATATGTTTATGTTTATGCCTACGAGTAATAACCGCAAGTGCACGGCGTCTATCGGAGACGCGGCAAGTACGGGTCGAACCACAGAGACTTGTGGTGCTATGTGTGATCTAAGGCTTGGCTTAAACTGAATTTCTATCAAGGAAGTGTAACACAATGGGTTTTGTTGCCGATACGGCTGAGTTATAGTGAAGTGACTCTAAACTAAGGTATAAAACAGTGACAAAGGGGATGCTAGGGTCTTCAATTCACCTCTAACTCCTATTGTAAGTTTAACTCAGTTGAGCTTTCTTGTCTGTGTGATCGATAAGGGCAGGGTGTCAATTCCACCACCTATCTAAGGGGTTTCTCCATATAAAGCTTCAAATGACAGCTAAAGTACTAACCCCAGAGTATTAGTTGTCTAATTAAGCACAACTAATCAAAGGAATTAGTAATTATGCCTAAGGAATGAGCTGTAGCAATCTCAAAACAGTTGTGACCTAACTACAATGGATACAAGGCATCCATTGTGAGAGAAAAGCTTTGGATGCTAAATTTGAAGACATGTTTATAATTTAAGCTTGCAAGAACAACTTAACACAGCTTAATCATCACAATCAGAAATTAGGTTTCATTGAAACCCTAGCAACTAAATTAGAACATCATAAAACAACAATTAACACAAAAATAACTCTACAAAGTGGTGCTCTGGCTAGCCCAGGCATGAACTCTAACACACACAGCCTCTTCTATTTATACATGCATCAAATCCAAACCCTAAAATTGATTTCAAAAATAAATTAAACACAAACCCATGCTTCAATAGCCTCTGAATCAGTGGTCGCCTCTGCTTCTGCCTCACTGAGAACTCCATACTCTGATTTGATATGACCTAACCCTAGTTCTTTCTATCTCTAACTTAGCTTCTAGGTAAGAGGCTATGAGAGAGATAGAGAGCAAGTAGGGGGAAAGATGGTGGTTCTTTGTGGTAGTGCGATCAGTGGCCGACAAGAGATGGAGGTGGTGGTGATGGCTCGTCGGGGAGAGGGAGGAAGAGAGGAGAGGGATGGGTTTTGCAGAGGTCGGGGGAGAAGAAAGAGAAATGGAAACTGAGAATAGGGTTTGGTCGATAGGTTTTGTCGATGGTGTAGGTATAGGACGCTATGGTGTTGAGCGGGTACATCAAGTGCTGAAGGGAAGGGCTGAGCGAGCGTAGGATGTAGATAAGGGAGATCTGAATGGCCGAGGGAGACTCGGAGTGTTTTGGTGTTGAGCGAGCGCATCAAGATATGATGAGGAAGTCGGAGCGAGCGTAGGATGTGGCGAGTGAAGATCTTAACGGCTCGGGATGAGAGGGTTCGGATCCGGGTCATGGGTAGCTCTAGCCCATGTCTTCCTTGTTGGGTTGCAACTGATTCGCGCGCGGGCTTTGGCTATCTCGATCCATAGATGCTCGATTCCAATTCTTCGCTCTTTGGCTCCTCAATTTCTCCGAGCTTTATTTATTACCTAAAAACACAAAATTAATTAATACAAATATTTATTCTTGAAAACAAGGAAAATACGAATATGGGATAATATCTAATTCTTGAGCACAAAAGATGAGTAAAATGCCAATAAAAAGGTGTATAAATATGCACTATTTAGCACTCATCAAATACCCCCAAACCCCGAATTTTACTTGTCCTCAAGTGAAACGAGAAATGAAGAAATCCTAACTATACCCCGTCGCAGTCTCGAATGCATTTAGCGTATGCACTAAGCCTTTAAACCCCTAGGTATCCCTAGTGGACGAGTTGTAGTCTCGTGAGGGTTTACCAGAGGTGTACCCACAAAACCTTCTCCAACTTCAGAGTGTAAAAGAGTCTCAAGCCTCCAAGAAGCTATGAGGACATAGAGTTTCGCATGCTAGTAACATGAAGTTAGAACTATCAAAGAACGCATTCTCATCCTTAAGTGCCGAGCGAGAAGTAACCATACCATATGAAAGAATTCGGATTCGATTGTGATCATAAGCCTCGACTTCGCCTCACTAATAGGGTTTTATGATAATTGCACTCAAAAAGATCGCTTTTAGTCTCTCATGTGTGCAGCGGGGAATAAAGAGAGAAATCCTGCACACGTTGTAGGTAAGAAGGATAACCTTCCGAAATAATTTCTGGAGACTCCATGAAGTGTGGACAAAAAGAATCTTTTTCTGATGATCTCTAAGAAGGGAAATCAACCATTAGCAAGGATGGGAGTACTCACTTACCTTCTCACCCGATCGGCAATTAATATCACTCTCTCATAGAAACCATAGAAACGTCTTCAATCTTCGGTCTTCGGTCTTCAACTGTTGATGACGAACTTCTGAACTTTACAAAAACTTGACAATTTTTTTTTTTTTTTTTTTTTTTTTTTTAAGTATCACAATAAAATAATAAAACTCAATTTTTCACAAACTTCATTAATTCTCATCCTATTTTCTTTTCTTTTCTTTGTTGCTTGTAAACCTTGGACTATCTCAACTTATCTTTCAATATTCGATGATGCTCCGTTTTTGACGATGATGTGTTTCTATGGGTCTGGCGATTGAGAGAGAGAGAGTGATGCTAATCAGTAAATCGAGTATTTAGAAGGAGTTTTCATCTTTAGACGTCACCCTCATGATTGACAAAAACTAGCACTCAAGAGATCAAAAGTAGTGCTGAAATTGGTGCGAAGTTGGGTAGCTCACCATTCCTACCCGGAATTGACGTTCGGTGACACACACTCTAACAGCTTTTCTAGAAAGTTGCAAAAAAATTGAAGGTTGGTGCCTCACTTGATGTAAAATGGGTAGTCTCCACTATGGGTGATCACAATTCTACTACCGAATATCTAAACAACACCTAATTCGCCCCTCCCGGCATGGTTAAATCCAACTTTAACGCTCTAATCAACTAAGAAACCCGATTGCGTTCTCCAGTACTTCTAACTTCGTTATTTCTACGATTCTCTATGTAAACATAGCTAGAAGCATGCTAGTGACTCTAAAATCTCTAAAAGTTGGAGGTTTTTACAAAAAGAGTTTTCAATTTTTTTTTTTTTTTTTTTTTGGAAATAAAAGACTAAACACTCTATATGCAAATGCACCCCCAAACCTAAATCAAACATTGTCCTCAATGTGTCAACATATAATCTAAATTTAAACAGTCACATACCATGAGAACTATGCTGATAAGAGAAAAGGGAAGAGATTACCGGATGTCGGCAGGAGCAAGGTTGAGCTTCATTAGTCAAGGCTAGAATCCAACATTCTAAATGGAGGTCATATCGGATTAGCATAATATATGTACAAGAAGACTCAACCGATTCAAGAAAGAAAAATTTAACAAGTCCTACTGGATTATATACAATGAAAATTCACCATATACCAACAATCTAAAGACTTGAGGATCAACCCAATAGAAAATATATACAAACATCAACAGCCTTACACAAAAATAACATGAGAGTGCAAGTAAGACTGTGTGTGTGAATGAGTTTCCCCCAAACCTAAACTTGTGAACGGATGCGGTTTTGAGCACAAAATCTTGCAATTTTAAAGGTACATCATGCAAAAGGTCTAACTCAAAATGAGTTTTGCTAAGAACAGGCAGACATACACATTCCAACTGTGGTTCCCTAAAGGTGTTATACTTTAATGCAAAGTAGTCCAAGAGGACTTGGGAAGCACAAAGTTCTAGGCCTAAATTGGGAACTCTCAGAAAAGTTGGTTTAAGACTTTTGTGACAAACTACACCTAGGTTTGGTGGAGGAGTTTCAATTTGTGACTCAGGAGAGAGATTAGGTACATCTAAGTTATTTTCATGTATAAAATCATTTGCACCATCACACACTTTCCTAAAGTCAGAAGAAGGTAAATCATGTTCACCTGCATAGAACAATTCATCAATCTCCATGTCATAATCATCACCACTCTCATGCACAACATAACCAGGAGAGATATCATGCTGCAACCTAGGCCTGGAATCAGGCACATGCATTGAATCATCTGTGTCAACAGACAAATCAGCTATTCCTAAGTCACAAACGGGTGGTATAGCATGCTCACTTTCACTGAAGAATTTCACAAACCCAAGCTCAGAATCAACATCACATATATGAATATTAGAAGAAGCATCATTCATAGGGTTCACAGAAGAGACGCCTAACGTCTCTGAACCAAAAGATTCTACTACATTTTCAGTATACACATGCTCTTCTAACATATCATAATCATCATCATCATCATAACAAAAATGTATTTCCCTATTCAAATTTGTAGCATTTCTAGTGCACTCATTTACCTCTAGATTAGGTTCATATTCAGTGTTAGTTGCATGAGTAGGAATAGAAACACTATTTTCAAGATTTACTTTATTAGGGACAATAATCATCCTATCATGAACTGCCTTCCATTCTTCCTTTTCTAAATGAATAAGGTTCATCTTTAAGAACATGTGACATTGTTCAATGGAGGGAGAGTCTTCAATAGTGGGTATGCATGTTTCATATGAATAATCATTAAATGGTTGTGCACATGGTTCACTAGAGAAGGGATGATCATGCATGTTGCTATATGGATGGTTATGCATTGTATGAAAGTCAAGCCTAGCATTTTGTTCCATGAGCGTTTCCATTAGTGATTGTAAACAAGGAGTCGGGGGAGTATAAAATTGTTCATTTCCCCACTGTGGTGACTGATACATGTGCTCATGATGGTTAGGGTATGAGTACTCAAGGTCAGGGCCCTGAGAAGGCTCATAATACTCCCTAAAATCACTATGGCATGTGGGGAGTTCATATTGTGAAGCATGCCCGTAAGCAAGCTCTCTAATTGATTTGTTTGTATCCCCAGTTGCAGACCAAAATCCTGACATGATTTAACAACTCAAATTGAACTCAAAGCCCAGCTGTAGTGGACTCAGTTTGGTTTATTGGGCTTCCGTTTTGGTTTCAATGGGGTTCATTTTGGTTTTTGTGGGCTTCTTTGGTTTAATTGGAATTTGGTTTATTGGGCTTTGGTTTGGTTTATGTTGGAATGCAGGTTGTGTGGGCTTCAGCCCAGGTTATGAAAATGCACAGCCCAGAGGTTATGCAAGGGAGCAGAGCCCAGGTGATGTTAAATAGCCCAGCAGTGTGGGTTCTAGCCTAGCTGATATGGCCCAGCTTGGCTGCACAGCCCAGATTAGGTTGAAAAAAATATAGCCCAGTTTTTGTGGTGTTGGGCTCGGTTTGGTGCACAGCCCAGAAGTTTGGCACAGGGCTTTGTTGGTGCAGAGTTTGGCAAACTCAAGCACTGGCTGTGTGCACTGCCTGGTAAGGCACAGGTTGCAAATGAGCACACACAATTTCACAAAATGATACAGCCTAGAAGTGGTTGTGCAAGCTGGCCTAATAGGCAAAGATCAGTGGTTGGGCTTCTGCACAAGTTGTTCATGTGCAAGTCAGGTTATGCACAGCACAAGGAAAGCAACAATTTGGCAATTCAATCAATTTCAGCAAAGATTGGCAGCTCACAGCACAGCACAAGACAAAAATGGTGCACAACACAATTTGTACACAGTATTGAGACACACAGATTTTCAAAAGTGATACAGCACTGGCAGGGTTTGTGTTGTTGAAAAACAAGTAAAATGCTAATGCCACTCCGCTACTCAACAGCTCATTCAAACACCACAGGTCACACACAAATTCAGAGCATGCACAAAGATCACAGCAAATGAATATGGCCAGCTGTTCACAACATGCTCAGCAAGGCAGCAAGTCTGTCAGGTAAGGATAGCTCAGGGATTTAACAGGTTAATCATAAGTTTGGCTAACATATACTCAGACACCGGCTCTCAAAGCCAAGCTTTAGTTCAATTATCGCCAGGCTTGGTCAACACGGCTCGGTTGAGTTTGTTGCATCAACTCACTCGGATACCAAAAGTCCGAGTTGATGTCAAACTCGAGCTCGGGGTTGGAGTAGAACACACAAGGGTTATGGAAAGATGAGCACGAGCTACAGCCAAGGCAATACAGTTTGCACTGAATTGTTATTCAAGCCTCACAGGCTACAGGGGGCTGGAGCTCAAGGCGAGGCAGTGCTAAGCTCAAACTTGCAGCTTCAGGGGCTAGCAAGGAGCAGTGGAATGTCGAGGCAAGGTGCAGAGCACACTACCTAGCAAGGAAGCTAGGCTATCATTCATTCATTCACAAGCAAACACTCATTCATTCAAGGAAACAAGGTTGGAAGACAATACCACCAGTTTTACACTGGGTTTAGGCACTCCACAGTGGTCTGCTCTTTTTCTTCTCCTCCTTGGCTTGCTTAGCAAAGACCAATAAGCACAAAGAAGACAAAGACACCGGTTTAGCCACAATGGCTACGTTGTTCTCGCTCCCTTGTTTTCTTTTCCTTGGCTTTGCCTCACTCATGTGTACTGCTACTCAAAAGAGAGGTTTAGTTCTCTGGGATTAAGCACACAAGAATGCCAAATCTGGTAAGCAACAGAGTGTAACAAGAGAGGCAATGCTGCATGGGAATGGTCACTGATGTGATAATGTGCAAATGAGAATACAGATGCAAGAATGTACAACTAACTAATATGCAGCTGAGACTTAAAAGTGAAATTTAAACTAAGTTCTAGCTACAGATGAGGATGCAAGCTAAGCAGAAACAATTAGTGCAGGGGTGAAAACAAACAATAGAGGATTAACAGCTGAGGCACAGCAATGAAGATGCAAGTAAAGGAAAACAACTAAGTTACACTAAGAATGTATTGATGCAATGTAAGCTATGGATGATGTTAACAAGATTAAATGAAAAACTAGCAGATGTATGATGCAATAACAGATAGGATGACAAATGCAGAAACGTAAAATAAAGAAAGCATTTGAGCTAAGTTATACTAATAAAAGACCAAAAACAATAATGCAGAGTGAATATGTACAGGGTGAAAAGCAGTAAAGAAAAGCCAACAATAATCACACAGGTTGAGAATGAACACTTTCCTATCGAGAAAACTCATTTCTTCTTGCTGTGCCTGCCTCACAACGAAGTTCCCTACACCCCTATACCCTATCGAGAAAACTCATTTCTTCTTCCATCTTCTCTTTCTTCTCTTCTCTCTTTCCCACGACTCTGCAAAACCCATCCTTCTTCCTTTCCTCCCTCTCCCTAACAGAGCCATCACCACCACCTCCATCTCTTGTCAGCCACCAGTCGCACTACCACAGCAACCACCATCTTTCCCCCCTACTTGATCTCTATCTCTCTCATAGCCTCTTACCTAGAAGCTAAGTTAGAGATAGAAAGAACTAGGGTTAGGTCATATCAAATCGAGTATGGAGTTCTCAGTGAGGCAGAAGCAGAGGCGACCACTGATTCAGAGGCTATTGAAGCATGGGTTTGTGTTTAATTTATTTTTGAAATCAATTTTAGGGTTTGGATTTGATGCATGTATAAATAGAAGAGGCTGTGTGTGTTAGAGTTCATGCCTGGGCTAGCCAGAGCACCACTGTAGAGTTATTTTTGTGTTAATTGTTGTTTTATGATGTTCTAATTTAGTTGTTAGGGTTTCAATGAAACCCTAATTTCCTGATTGTGATGATTAACTGTGTTAAGTTGTTCTTGCAAGCTTAAATTATAAACATGTCTTCAAATTTAGCATCCAAAGCTTTTCTCTCACAATGGATGCCTTGTATCCATTGTAGTTAGGTCACAACTGTTTTGAGATTGCTACAGCTCATTCCTTAGGCACGATTACTAATTCCTTTGATTAGTTGTGCTTAATTAGACAACTAATACTCTGGGTTAGTACTTTAGCTGTCATTTGAAGCTTTATATGGAGAAACCCCTTAGATAGGTGGTGGAATTGACACCCTGCCATTATCAGTCACAGGACAAGAAAGCTCAACTGAGTTGAACTTACAATAGGAGTTAGAGGTGAATTGAAGACCCTAGCATCCCCTTTGTCACTGTTTTATACCTTAGTTTAGAGTCACTTCACTATAACTCACCAGTATCGGCAACAAAACCCATTGTGTTACACTTCCTTGATAGAAATTCAGTTTAAGCCAAGCCTTAGATCACACATAGCACCACAAGTCTCTGTGTTTCGACCCGTACTTGCCGCGTCTCCGATAGACGCCGTGCACTTGCGGTTATTACTCGTAGGCATAAACATAAACATATTTCCAGGCCTACCAAGTTTTTGGCGCCGCTGCCGGGGACTTGGCGTGTGCCCTGTTGATTGTTGGCTTGTTTTACTGAGTTCCAGTCCTCCCTTGTACATATTTACTTTAAATTGTTCTTTGTAACCCATGTATTAGTATAGTTTAGTTAAGCTTCACCTTTGATTTTTATTGTCAATACATGATCTGCATTGTAGTCTAATTTCATCTGTCATTTGCATCTTTGCATCTAGTGCATATTTCCTTGCATTGTAGTCTTGCATTATTAGTATAACTTTGTATAACTTAGATTTTCTTTTACTCTTGTAGCTCCATTTATCTCATGCTTTGTACCAGCATAACTCATTTGTAGCTAGCACTCACTTTGCACCTGAGATTTTTGATCTGAGCTACAACTTTATGAGCATCATTATCTTGTAACTCTTATTCCCTGTCAGTCCAATAAACATAACAACTATTGTTTTCCCCCCGTGACAGTCCAAAACACTCTCAGTGCTTATGCCAGTGTTAAAATTCATTCCATCTGCTATAGCTTGCACTTCCTAGGGACTGAAATTTGCTTGCTGAGTGAACAGGTACATGTGAGCTATTGAGCAAGCCCAAGGAGGAGAAGAGAAAGGCGCATAACTTAAGGATTCAGGTGAGTGA
Source organism: Papaver armeniacum (assembly GCA_023531295.1). Classification (NCBI taxonomy): domain Eukaryota; kingdom Viridiplantae; phylum Streptophyta; class Magnoliopsida; order Ranunculales; family Papaveraceae; genus Papaver; species Papaver armeniacum. The sequence continues at coordinate 44,327 of JAJJWW010004821.1, forward strand.
ACCCTTGATAGTTGAGTAAGCTCCTTAGATGAGTAAGCTCCTTAGCTGCATGATAACTGAGTAAGCTCCTTCTGTGTTGAATGCCAGACCTTGTTCACATGACAAAGATAGCCATCCCCGCTAGGCAACCACCTCTAATTGTCTGTTGAACTAATTGCTTGCATATCTCAGTGGCACTTGAAAAATCTATGCTAGCTGAAAACTGGTGTTTGTGTGTGTTCTATGCATTGAAAATTGGCTGAACTAGCCATCTCTTCACTGTGAAGTATGGGTTTTTAACAGCACTTGAGTTTAACTCCAGCCCCTGTAGCTGTGAGCTCAAGCTACTACTTGGATAGCCAAGTTAGTTGAAAATCCCAGTTGAAGTCAACTGCAATAGTTGACATCAACTCAGACCGATTGACTTTGAGCATAACTCCGTGCCATTACCCCGCCGATACCCCGTCTTTGTCATCCTTGTATGCTCAAATTGATTGTATCCTGTCTTTGAACTATGAATGTATCCCGGTAAGCTAGATACCCCGCTAAGCGCAACCCCGACGGCATGATAGCTTGACCCGATAATGCTAACCGAGAATGCTATAACTTGTGCATGTTTGAAAGTAATCGAGCATCTTTGTTGTGCACCCGTGTGCTTGTGTAACCCCGAGAATTTGTGTGAGTGTAGCGAATGTTGTCGCTTGCCTTGGTCGTAGCTTGTACTTGTGTGCCCCGTTGTATGTTCTCGTGCATGGGAATTTGGATAAACTAGTTTCCTTGTCTTTGCAACATTGGTTGACCAAAATAGTTGATGAACCGCACCAATTGCTAAATCTTAAGCACCGGCTCCATTTCGTAGCTGTTGAGCTTGAGTGCAACTCCGGTTAGCCTAGGTTAGTCAGAATCGCAAACCAAAGAGCTTACCACAAACCATGGTATGATCTCGTTGAGCCAATTATTTGCCAAACCCCTTACAAGCTCATTCCCCGTGTAAATTGGTGAGCTTAGCTCTCTTGTGCTCGTGCATATGCCCCGAGCTTAACTCCGCCCCGAAGCCGAGAGTTCAAGCTACAAACCGAGGTTTCCAAGTGTGTTGCATGCCCGACCATACTAACTTGATGTCAACCGGGTTGGTTGACATCAAGTGACCCCTGTTGAATTAGCTACCCCGCTACTTTGCCGGTGTATAACCTCTGAGCATTGAAATCTGTTGGCTTGTTGACATCCTGTGGCATTTGTTTGAGCAAACCCTGACCTTACCTTTGTGTATGTCTAACCTTGTGCTAAGCCTGCAATTTCTGTGAATACACCCCGAGCCGAGTTGCAAAACCGTGTTGTTCATGTGCCGATTCAACCATATCTCGTGAGACCACATCAACCACTTGCATAATCTCTCGAAAATTCCGTTGCTTTATTGCACCGTGGAACAAGTTGATAATCTGTGCTGTGTCGATTTTGAGAGGTTGTGCATCAGATGTGATGTGCCTATAACTGCCTGTGCATCTTACTTTGCTTGAGCTGCCAATCTTCATAACCTGTGCATGAGCTGAGCTGCTCTCAGGACTGTGTGTGCACACTTGCTAAAGCAGTGCTGTGTACCAGAAATTGTGTAATTTCTGTTGTTTTTCCTGGGTTGTGCAATTGCCAACCACTGAGCCCACAGCCTAGGCTTCCCACACACAAACTTGTTCTCTGCAACCACTGAAGCCCAAATACTGGGCTGTGCTCTGGGCTTGCATAATCTCTGGGCTGTACAAGTTTCACAAAACCTGGGCTGCTTAACAAAACCCAAAACTGAGCCCACATAACCAAACCTTGGCTGCAAACAACTAAGCCCACATAACTTGCACCTGTGTACCTGGGCTCTGGGCGCAAAACTCAACTCACAACCACTGGGCTCTGTTCTAGCCAACAATTGGGTTGTGTCTCTACACAGAAACTGGGCTGCATATAACCAGTTCCACCAAACCAGCCCATTTAAACCAAACAAAACCCATTTAAACCAAACAAAACCCATTGTGTTACACTTCCTTGATAGAAATTCAGTTTAAGCCAAGCCTTAGATCACACATAGCACCACAAGTCTCTGTAGTTCGACCCGTACTTTCCGCGTCTCCGATAGACGCCGTGCACTTGCGGTTATTACATGTAGGCTCATAAATATAAACACCTTTCCAGGCCTACCAAGTTTTTGATATTGTTCAACTTCCCATGATGATAGATGATGCATGTGTGCATGGTCATAGTCACTTCTAGACATTTCGTACATTTGATTATCATGGCTTTCCCTAGACTGCCTAAACTCATGTAAAATGTAGCAGTTCTCAGCAGGGTGGTCTAAGCTACCACATAAGGTACAAGTATACATTGCATAATGCCTAGGGGGATTAGACTTGACAGATTGCTCATGTAATTGCCTTTCTAAAGCAGAAACTTGAGCTTCTAATTGATCTAGAAGTGATGACTTGGTATGAGGAAAGTGTTCATACCAAGAGATGGTGGTTGCTGTGGTAGTGCGACTGGTGGCTGATAAGAGATGGAGGTGGTGGTGATGGCTCTGTCAGGGAGAGGGAGGAAGAGAGGAGATGGATGGGTTTTGCAGAGGTCGGGGGAGAAGAAAGAGAAATGGAAACTGAGAATAGGGTTTGGTCGATAGGTTTTGTCGATGGTGTAGGTATAGGACGCTATGGTGTTGAGCGGTTACATCAAGTGCTGAAGGGAAGGGCTGAGCGAGCGTAGGATGTAGCTAAGGGAGATCTGAATGGCCGAGGGAGACTCGGAGTGTTTTGGTGTTGAGCGAGCGCATCAAGATATGATGAGGAAGTCGGAGCGAGCGTAGGATGTGGCGAGTGAAGATCTTAACGGCTCGGGATGAGCGGGTTCGGATCCGGGTCATGGGTAGCTCTAGCCCATGTCTTCCTTGTTGGGTTGCAACTGATTCGCGCGCGGGCTTTGGCTATCTGCTCCATAGATGCTCGATTCCAATTCTTCGCTCTTTTGGCTCCTCAATTTCTCCGAGCTTTATTTATTACCTAAAAACACAAAATTAATTAATACAAATATTTATTCTTGAAAACAAGGAAAATACAGAATATGGGATAATATCTAATTCTTGAGCACAAAAGATGAGTAAAATGCCAATAAAAAGGTGTACAAATATGCACTATTTAGCACTCATCACTTCCTCACATTCCTTATTTTTCTTTTCAAAGTTGGAGGTGACAGAGATTTCTCTTTTTCCTTCATGATTGATGGCTAAACAATCATATTAACATATTTTCCATCAGAACACATGATGCTTGGAGTATCCATATGTGTATGGGTTTGTGAGAGGAAATCACCATTTAAACTCAACAGGAAGTCTTAAGATGAAAAGAGTTTCAGAGAAGGAAAAGGAATGTAGGGTTACGGAACCTTTAACCTCACAGGTTCATGCACGCACAATCACAACCCTAAAGAGAGTAGAATTGTCGAGAATAACCCTCCTTTATTGATTAAACAGGGAAGTCCCTTCCAATATGAAAGAATTCCAATTTCACAAGACACACGGAAAATCTAAGAAAACAAAAAACATTTTTTTCTTAAAGCCTAAGGTGTGCACAATCTTGTCTCTTTTAACCAGGCACATGAGACAAGATGCACCAAAATAACACAATTAAGTTGTGTTGCGGTGAACAACTATTTGTCCACCATAACCTTTTTGAAAGGAATTCATAGAACCCTGTCTATCAAAATGTTTAGACCATATTCTGTTTTCTAGTGGTCTTCTCTTCTCTTTGGAAACTAACTTCTTTGAAGAGGATAAAACCTTACATACCTCAGCAGTTTTTTGAACAAGTTTAAGCTTGTTTTCTAGGCGATTTGCTCTTCATTGAAGTTTATTGACATATCCCATCTTGTGTTTGTACTTGAAACACTTTGAAAATTCATGACCTTTGAGTGAACAATAAGAGCATGTCAATGGATAAGATGATTCAGACGTCTGAGATGTGCAAGATGCTAGGAACATAGTGGAACCTGAAAAATCAGACAGAGAGTTTCCAACAAAAAGGTTAATTTTTTTTTCCAGATTGGTTGAGTCTTCTTCTGGAAGAATATCAAGATTGATGTATGCATTGCTACAATTATCAAAATAAATATCTTCACAAAGAAGTGCAACACTTGATCTTTCGTCTTTATTGGAATCATAGTGATCAGACATTTCATTAAGAGTTGCAGCAAAACCTTTGTTCCTAGTGTATTTTATACGGTTTGGATACTCATTTGCAAAATGACCAAAACCTTTACACGTAAAGCACTGTGGCATATCCTCGTCATCATCCTCGTCAACATCCCTGTTTTTAAGAGGAATGCGATTTTGAGGTTTAACTGATGATCTGGGTTTGTCTCTGGAGAACAGTTTACTTCTCTTCAATAGAATATCTATAAATTGTCTTGTGATCAAAGAGAGTGACTTGACAAGATCTTCATCTGATGAATCATCCTCAGAGACACAAACACTTTTACTTTTGTCAAGTAATTTAGTGTCCATTTGTGCTTTGAAGGCAACATCCTTTCTGATTTTGGATGTATGCTCATGATCAAAGATATTTAGCTTTCCAACCAGCGTATTTATGGAGAGAGCATCAAGGTTATTTCCTTCAACGATGGCATGCTTCTTAGAATCGTATCTAGATGGCAGCGATCTGAGAATTTTCATCATAATGTCCTTTTCAGGAATAGTCTTACCCAATGCAAAAGATGCATTAACAATTTCAGACACTTTGTGATTAAACTTATCAAATGAATCTTCATCTGACATACGAAGGTTTTCCCAATCGGAATTTAGGTTTTGAAGCCTAGCTTCCTTTTCACTGGTATTCCCTTCGAATACGGTTTTTAAGATATCCCAAGCATCTTTAGACCGAGTGCACGTAGTCACATGGTGCCGAAGATCTGGGGTAATGGCATGTATGATGGCATTCAAACCGTCGGAATTTTGCTTTGCAACAAGTATATCGGCAGCGTCATATGCACCAATATCCTTTGGAACGGTCGCATTTCCTATTGCCACAACGGGAGCATCATAGCCATTAACTACATAAACCCATGATTGAAAATCACACGCTTGAAGAAAGGCACCCATAGCAATTTTCCACCACAAGTAATTTGAGCCATCGAAGACTGGTGGTACGTTTATAGAGATAACACTTCTGTCCATATCAGATCGCTACAAACACGGACTTATAACGTCTTTAATGTGTTTGCCTTCTCTGATACCAATTGAAAATGCGGGGGTATAACAACCACAGCCAACAATTCATTTGTAAAACTGAGAGGACTTACTCCAATACACTTTCTAGAGAATCAACTGGACAGTAAGACTCAATCTAGACTAAAGTATATCAAAGATTTTAATATCTTTGTTTCACAGTGTAATCAGCAAATCAAACAGATAGAAATCCGCGAGCCTGATTATTATGTGAAATAACTTGAACGGTACCAAAGACCAATGTTCAAGTGTCAATCAATTTAAATCAACAACCAAAGGTTGGATATTCTAATTGATTGATCTAAATGAATAACCTGTGATATTTCAATTATATAACAAAATATAATGCGGAAAAGAAATAACACTGATACCAGAAGTTTTGTTAACGAGGAAACCGCAAATGCAGAAAAACCCCGGGACCTAGTCCAGATTGAAAACCACACTGTATTAAGCCGCTACAGACTCTAGCCTACTACTAATTAACATGACTGGACTGTAGTTGATACCTAATCAATGTCACACTGATTCAAGGTACAGTTGCGTTCCTTACGTCTCTGATCCCAGCAGGATACTACGCACTTGATTCCCTTAGTTGATCTCACCCACAACCAAGAGTTGCTACGATCCAAAGTCGAAGACTTGATAAACAAATTTGTCTCGCACAAAAAAGTCTATGGATTGAATAAATCCGTCTCCCACAAAAATACCCAAGAGTATTTGTTCCGTCTTTTGATAAATCAAGGTGAACAGGAACCAATTGATAAACCGGACTTATATTCCCGAAGAACAACCTAGTATTATCAATCACCTCACAATAATATTAATCGACTAGCGAAACAAGATATTGTGGAATCACAAACGATGAGACGAAGATGTTTGTGATTACTTTTATCTTGCCTATCGGAGAAATTAATCTCGAGTCAATTATTTCAATTGTATTTAATACGATAGAATCGGGCAAGATCAGAACACGCAACTACAGAGAAAATAGTTGGGTCTGGCTTTACAATCCCAATGAAGTCTTTCAAGTCGTTAACCTACAGGGCCTCGTTAGAAACCTAAGGTTAAAGGAGAATCGACTCTAGTTATGCAACTAGTAACACACGGGAGGTGTGGGGATTAGTTTTCCCAGTTTCTAGAGTTCTCCTTTATATAGTTTTCAAATCAGGGTTTGCAATCTAAGTTACCTTGGTAACAAAGCATTCAATATTCACCGTTAGATGAAAAACCTGATTCAACCAAGCTAATATCTTTCAACCGTTAGATCGAACTTAGCTTGTTACACACAAATGAAATGTACCCTCATTTAGGTTTATGTAACCGTACCTAAACGTGTACACCATGTTGGTTCACAAATAGTTAACCGAGGTTAGCCATATGATTACTCTCATATCAACCTTATTCATCTTAACCATAACTAGTTCAAATGACTCAAATGAAACTAGTTAAAGAGTTGTTCAATTGATATATTCTCATAGAATTATACAAGAACACAATTGAAGCAAAATCGGTTTGATTCACTCGAATCAATCATGAATATTATAGCCACGGTCAATCCTTATTATATAAATATTTATGTTCATGTTCACAACCGATTTTAGAACTTTAACCTTCAAGTATGCAAACGTGTACGCATACTTGAAATACCCGGACTAAGATTGGGTTTCGCCAGTACGAAAACGGGTACGCGAACTTTAAATCCCAGCAGAAATACTCGGACATGAACCTGTACGCCAGTACGCAAATGGGTACGCATACTTAGGTTCCCGAATTTCTCAAACCAACAGGTACGCAAACGGGTGCGCATACTATGGTTCCCGGACATGGATTACATATGTGCAAGAGTGCACAACATGACATATCCAATAATGGTTAAGTGTTCTAAACTTTTATTTCAATCATTAAAACTTTCTTAGAGGATGACAATAGTCGTTTTCACATATTATTATCATCAAAGCAATTTTCAAGTTATTGAAATAATCATAACGAAACATTCCAAGACAACACCAAATGATTGTATCACACAAACAATGTAAGATATTACTCTGCGATTTTCACATGATATAAGATGAACTTGGTCGAAGCGAAAGCTTGCCAACACTTGTTTCGAGAAATATGTAAGCGAGATAAACTCAGCTCGGAATCTCAAATGTGTATATAAAAAACTATATCGTAATATGACTTATGTCTCAATATAGGAGATAGAGTAGAAATAGACTTTCCAAGTGATCTGAGTTTAAGTCTCCACATACCTTTTGTTGATGAAGTTCCACAAGCTCCCCTTAGTAGTTCTTCGTCTTTAAATGATGAACGCCGTCAAGTCTAAGCTCAACTACACAATCTATGTCCTAGTTCGAGACATCTATAAATATGGTAGAAATCAAGACTTATAGTTTTGATCACTAACATTGACAAACATGCTTGAGATAGCAACGCATGCGAGTTCGACCGAGCAGTGCTCTAACAATGATTAATTCAGTGTAGTCCTTCTTTCTAAATGGTTGGCTTCTTCCTAATGCCAATCCTAGTCATGTTATAATTATTCCCAAAGAGCCTGGTGCTGATATCATTGAGAAGTTTCGTCGTATTGCGCTAGGAAATTTCCATTTCAAAATCATTGGCAAAACTATAGCTAATCGTCTTAGCCCTATTGCCTCTAAAATCATATCTCCGCAGCAAAGAGCCTTTCTTAAAGATAGAAGTATTTTTGACTGTATTGGAATCACTTCAGAAGCTATTAATTTGGTGGACTATAAAACTTTTGGTGGTAATCTAGCTTTGAAATTCGATATTCGTAAGGCTTTTGATACTATCAACTGGGAATTTATTCTTCAATCCTTGGTTCATTATGGTTTCTGTGAGAAATTTGTTGATTGGATCCGCACTATTCTTCACTCAGCTAGGTTATTTATTGTGGTGAATGGCAAAGCCATGGGATACTTTGGCTGCACTAGGGGTATTCGTCAAGGTGATCCATTATCTCCCATATTGTTTTGTTTGCCAGAAGATATTTTAAGCTGTGCAATCTCTAATGCGTTTAGTCAAGGTTTGGTTCATCACATTGCCTCTCCTAGAGGTACAATAGGAGAGGCAATGAGATTGCACAACTTAATCTCTATGCATATGATATAATGGTTTTTTTGTAGAGGTACAAAACGAGATGTTCAGGTTATTATTGCTATCTTTGAAGAATATGGTCATAACTCTGGTCAGTACATCAGTGCGGCTAAGTGCACAATATGTTCTAGCAAGCACATTACAGATAGAGTTTCTACTATTCTGCATCTTATCTTATGATATCCCGATGTGCACCCTTCCTTTTTGGTATCTCGGAGTTCCTATTTTCCAAGGCAAGCCAAAGAAATCTCATCTCAAAGAGATTATGGACAAAATCAAGCTAAAATTTGCAGCTTGGAAAGGTAAGTCTTTATCCATGATGGGCAGAGTTGAACTTGTTAAAACTGTCATAGCTAGTTCTGCCTTGTATAACTTTCATGTTTATAAATGACCTAGTTCTTGCATAAAAATTCTAGATCAGTGGATTCGTAATTTTGTGTGGACTGGAGATATAAACTCTACTCATCATAACGTTGTAGCTTGGGACAAGGTTTGTCTCCCTGAGAATGAAGGTGGTTTGGGAATTAAATCTATGCAGAGTCTCAATAATGCAGCTCTTATGAAGATGACTTGGAACATAATGACCGAAGACTCTGAATTTGATAATTTCATTAGAGCTCGCTTTAAAGGCTCTGCTTACAAGAAATCTTCAGTGTGGCATGGTTTTAAGGAGCAGTGGAGTATCATTCAGGAAAATCTGGTTTGGTTAGTTGGTGATGGCAGTAACATAGACTTATGGAATGATGTCTTGTGCACCAATATGGGTTCCTCTGTTGCATATTCTTTAGACCTGGATAATTATAACTTACACAACACTGTTGCAGATTTTATTGAAGAAGGTAAATGGTGCTTTCCTCCTTATATGCCAAAGCTTGATGGTCATGTGCAGCAGGTGATAAGGGAGACCCCTTTTGCTCCTCACAAAACTGACAAACAAGTATGGACTATGAGTAAAACAGGCAACATTACAATGAAAGAGGCTTACGATTATCACATACCTAGATCTTCTGAAACTTCGGACTTCAAGGATTTATGGGCTGTTAAAATTCCTCCTAGGCGTGCTTGCACTGCTTGGAAGCTGTTTCATAACAGAATCGTTGTTGATGACAATGTGAAAGTTCAAGGGACAGATGTTGTTGTAATTTATGTCCTTCTCCTAACTGCAGTGAAACTCAAAACCATTTATTTATCAGCTGTATGTTTGCTAACTATCTTTGGAGTTGGGTTATGCAGGTTTTCAATCACCAGCTGAACTGTGTCTCTAGTAGTTCAGTTTGTGCCTCTGTTAGAACGTTCAAGGGCTGCTCTCAAACCAAGAACCTTCTCTGGGTCGCAATGATCAGCTGCATTTGGCTCATTTGGTTCTCTGCCGTAATAAGCTCAAGTTTGAGCATTATCTAATTCCTCCCAATCTGGCAGTGCTTCGTTTGAAATGTTTAATTGTTGAGTCTGGAAAATACAATGACGGATTCTCTTTTTATACGTCTGCAGACAAGCCTATTTTGGATTTTTTGAACATTTAAAGGTTAGCTCCAAAGTTGCCAAAAGCCATCCCGGTTAAGTGGCATCCTCCTCTTTCTGGCCGGATTAAGGCCAATATTGATGGTTATTCTATTGGTAATCCGGGTCCCTCCGGCTGTGGCGTGGTGTTTTGCGACTTCCGAAGCATGGCCAGAGGTTGTCTAGCTCAGAAGTTGGGAATCACCAATTTTGTTATAGCTGAGCTTTGGGGTGCCATTTATGCTCTTAGATTCTCCCAATCTAAAGGAGTTCAAAAACTTTGGCTCGAGTGCGGCTCTACCTTTGTTTTACATGCCATTGCTAACCCTAAGCTGGTTCCTTGGTCGCTTTACACTCACTGGAACAATTGCTTGAAGTATGCCTCTACCATCCACTTTGTGTGCACTCACATGTACCGTGATGGAAATTCAGTTGCAGATTTACTAGTTAAACATGGGGCTCAGACGGAGTCTCGTTGGTGGATTAATCCTCCTGATTTTATTAGACGAGCGCTCTATATAGTTAGATCTACTTTACCGTTGTATCGTTTTAGAAATATGTAATTTATTTTTTTGTTTTTTGTTCTTTTTTCTTCTTCTCTTGTTGGAGGTAAGGCCTAGCCCCTCCCCCCCCGATTCTTTTTTATTGATTTTAACAAAATTGCTCCCAGTGTGCCATTGCCATGGGTAGCTTTCTTAAAAAAAATATTTTTTTAAAAAAAAGGGTCAGAGGCCAATCTTGCATCAAATGATGTATTAGGCCTGTTGTGTAGATGGCCTTGAGCGTTGCAGCACTAGCGTAGTTGCATTATGCAGTTTGTTGGCCTATAGCCAATATTGCAGAGCAGTTGTGCAATATGCCATAACGAGCTGGCCGAGAGAATATTGCGCAATATTGAAGTTTGGCCTATGAGCCATAATGTAATCTCAACAATCATTGCTGGTTATTCAGAAAAACATGGAAACATCCATGAATAGTGAAGGAAGCACCTCAAAAGTAGACTTGGTGAATGTCTTTTTCCTCCCGTAATTTAAGTTGTAAAAATGTCTTTAAAACATATATAGGGAGGAGTAGTTGGTTGAATGTACATATGTGGACTATGCGCCAAGTAAGCTTCATAACTTAGTCGGAAGAGCATAAATGATGCTTAGGCCTCATTTATAGCTGCATAGCCTTACCAACGGGGCATATGATGCGAAGGCATCACTATGCCATGCAACGGACTAAATATGCATCACTTGGACAATTTCTTATGGCTTTTGAAGTATTTATCTATAGTCCAACCTGGTGTCATTAAAACCCATAAATTATTATGAGCATTTGTTGTAATACCCTGTATTTTAGCTATTGTTTCGGGTCGGGTTATACCCGGATTAGTTAACCTTCTGACTTAGGTTGTTGTTCCTTAGCCTTAGCCTAGGTTGGTGCATGGATTGAATTAGAAAGGCTACAAGTTAGGGTGGAAATAGAGTCACCTAATTTCATTTTTGTAATTAAGTAAAATGAATAGAAAATGAAAAGACAATTAAAAGAAATAAAGAAATAGTAAATATTAGTTATGATTATTAACATTAGTATTATTAAGATTTTATAACTAAAAGTTTAGGAAATGAATTTTAAAGAGGAAATTAAAAGCTAGGGAGAAGAAGGAGATAAAGCTAGGGTTTATTTTAGAGAGGGAGACCATGGAAAATCAGTGGAGAATCAATGGAATTGAGGTAGAATGTGAAACCCTTTCTCTTTTAGTGTTTTCTTTGGGTGTTTATTTTGTATGATTTTGTATCGTTGTTTAGTAATTTAATCACACAAATATATATCTCCTAATGATGATCAGGCTTTTGAAATTGTTAGATAACATGATTGGGTACCTATAGTTAAATTTTGAGAACAATACGCCAACAAATTCACCATTGAATGTTTGTTTAGATTTAGGTGATAGTTTCTGAAATTCTGGACAGTTTCGTTTTGTTGTGGTTTTGATGTTCGTAGGCAGTCTTAATGATGTTAAAATGATTTGAGGTTTTAACAAAAGTTGTAGATAAATATCTTATCTTTCATTTTGCTTTGGATTTGCTTGATTTGAAACTAATATGAATTTATGGTGAACACTTTGGTAAAATGATGTTATCTGCCTAGATTTTGTGATGCGTTTATAAAATCAATATCTTTTGATTGAGCCATTAGTTTAATGTGAAATTTGGATATGTTATATATAAATATATCATGAATGTTCATATGAAAGTTAAAGACGATCGGATAAAGTTATCACTATGAAAACTATAATATAAGATTTTGTAGTTAATGCATTTGCTTAAATGCTTGAAAGAAATTCATGTTGATAAGCCATGGTTACTTGTGTTGTTTGTGAAAATGGTTTATAAAATGAAATGAGTTCATATTTTACCGTTATATGGAACATGTTTCATGCTAACGGCGGGTAATGATCCCCATGGGAACTTGTGTTTCCCGACCATTGATGGCGGATGTCCGTGTCGGTAAACGATAGGTGGATGTATGAACCAAGGTTTTCGTATCGTGAATGAAACGAGTAATGATCCCTGAGAGCATATGGGTATGATCCCCATAGGAACTTTTGTTCTTGACCATCGATGGAGGCTGTCCGTGCCGATAAACGATAGGTGGGTGTACAAACCAAGGTTTTCATACCATGTACTCATGGTTTCTCTGTGACGATATTAATACGTGAATAGATGTGTTAAATCATTGATGAATGACTTGTTGACAATTTTTTTGGTATTGTAAACTCATGGTTTGTTGGTGACAATATTGATAAGTAACTCATGTTTTGAAACTTAAAAGGATGGGTAGTTGGAAACATTATTGATGATGTTAATTGGTGCGTTGAATCCTAAATGGATGATTTGTTGACAATAATATTGTTATTGTGAACTCATGATTGAACAAATAAATTGGATGATTTGTTGATGTATGATTGTGAAGTCTTATTTGAAATCTTAATTAAATGATTTGTTAGAAACAATAGTGGTATTTTTAATTCACGGTTGAACAAATGAATTAGATGATTTAGTGAAAATAATATTTGTGAGGTAATGTTGTTGGTTGAATATATTCGTTGAAGTTGCACTGTATTTCTTATTGTATGTTATTCCTTGATAAAATGATTTTGTTTCCGCATCTTTAGAGAATAGGGGTACATTCTATTGAGCTGTCATCTCACCCCAATTGACAATCCTTGCAGATAGATTTATCAGAGTGCCGCTGCGAAAGCTAGGAATGAGTAACTTAGTGATTGAATTGTTTTATTGTATTGCTTATAGTGTAGTTTGAAATAATATGTTTGGTTGAAAATGTTGTTAAAGATAATTAGTGGACTTATATGTTTTAATTCATGTTATATAAAGTTTCAATTATGTCTTGTGTAAAAGTAAATTAACACCAAAAATAAATAAATGCATAAGTCTATTTCCGACCCGTAGCGCTTCGAGTTCGGATCTCCATACGGGTTTGACCCTGGTTCGGAACTAGGGGTGTTACATGTGTCGTCGAATTAATTATATAATACTTTACGAAATTTAATTTCGTATATGAGATGAACATATTTTCGCCATAATCGGGGATACACTACACACTACCAACAAAAGTTGGTGTTAATTAACTTGAATATTATAACAGTTTCTCTCCTATCATGATAAAATTAAAAAAGACTAATATTGACCAGGAGTGAAATGTCGCATTTGCTTTTGCATAAGCGTGTGCCTCTTTAAGAGTAAAATCCACTCACATCTAGTAAATAAGTAGTGTTCCATAAGAGGCTACTAGATTCACATCTAGTAAATAAGTAGTGTTCCATAGTGCTCCAATTAAGTGTACCAAAAACATGATTCACATTCTCAAAGTTATTATCTCCTCATTTGAAGATGAGGAGATTATAATGCTCATGTGCGCTAGTACCATCAATTTTGTGATTTACTTTTCAAGATATGCATACACTTGAGAATTGTGTGGGATCGTAAGTAGTTAATATATTGTCGAATATTCATTTAAAGTAGCTACTGAAATAAATGACGGTGCTTTCGAACCTCTCTACAGAGAAATATTGACATATGTGATTGGTTGGCATATAATCCAAATTAGGTTGGATTAATTTCTCGATTAACGAAACTTTGGATCCAAACTTAACATCTTACAGGTTGGTGTAGTCATAGTGCGTCGTTATACGAGAAATTTTTTCGTTGTTAAAACAATTTGAGGGTTTTATATTTCTTAGACCCTAGGATTGATTCAATAATATTTTATTCTCCATATATTATGTATTTTGCGTGGTAGTCTTTGAAGGACTCTTATTGCATTCGCATAAGAAATGTGCACGGAGAACATATTCAGTTTGTATTCCTTATAATTTTCAAATTATAGGCAGCTACCTGACTCCACTATATCAGGTTTAACAATCCTATTTGTGTTTTTTTTTTTAACTCGGTAAAAGATCATAATCCGGATTGGTTGATGATATCAACTTTTTAAGTCTCTTGAGGAGTCCTTAAAAACGCCAATCCACGCTTTAACAACATAACTTCTATTTTTTTTAAATTTTTTTTCTCAAATCTGCAGTTGGAATTATGCTAGCTTAAACTCGTCTTTGAGATAGACTAGAGTTATTGTTTTGATGCTTGTGTTCTCTCATATAGTTGTGTTAGCATCCATATTTACATCAAAAGTTGTACTATTTTCCCTTCGTTTCAGGTTTTATCCCATGTGGTTTTCCTGACAAGGTTTTAACGAGGCAACATCTCACTGACGTTTAAGTTCAAAATGTTGATATTGTGCTTTTCTTTCGTCAAGATTTTGTCCTATTGGGTTTTACTGGCATGGTTTTAGTAAGGCAATTTATTTCAACATGGTGGTCATCCGAGGGGGAGTTGTATCAATTTTTGTTCTTTTGGTGGATTCCTACCATTAACTAGGTCATTTTGTTAGACCAAATCAACATAACTATCTCCTAGAAATTTGGATGTCTTTATGAACCCCATACGGTGTGTCAATAAATACGGTTTTGTTCATTTACAATAATGTATCTATATCTTGGCACTTCGTTGAAGAAACTACATCAACTATTTCTACAAATCATCCGCGAGAATCTAGCAACCCAAGACACAAGTCGTCGATGGATTTAGATAAACACGAAGACTCGGGAAAACTACTATTAGAAGACTAACGCAAAATAAGACTTCATCAAGTAGCAATTTTCTCCACGAAAGAACAAGAATCTTCTGCATTCAAGAAATTCGTTCATCAAATTGGGAAGTCACGCCTCAAAGATTTGAAAGCCAATATTTAACTAAAGTGCTCATTTGGGGGAGCGCCATCATCAAAGGTACATTTACTGGGCTTATCGCGTTGTACTCTTTTTCCTTCGTCGAGGTTTTGTCCCACTGAGTTTTCCTTGTCAAGGTTTTAATGAGACAACATATGCATGTCCAACACTGTCTGAGTCTTAACATGCTTGTACAATTTCAGGTATTTCTCTTTTAAGTTTTCATGATATGTTTGTAATGTCTTAGCCACTAGTTATCAAACAAAATTGGTCAGGATGTAAACAGTTTAAATGGACATGTAAAATTTGATACTGTTTAAATGGACGAGAATGTAAAAATAGTCAGGATGTAAACAGTTTCATCCAACCCATTTTCAAATATTTTTTCTTATTTTTAATTTATATCAGGATGCATCCAGTTTCACCCTCGCTATTTTTTAAGTTTAAGCCAGGATGAATCCAGATTCATTCTTGCTGTTTTTATGGTGTCCATTTCACCCATACTAATTTTTACTCGTCCATTATAACCATGTTTTAAAAATATTTGGACCATTGACCCAATTTCTCTAGTTATCAAGGGGAATGTTATAAACCACTTTTGTCTAAGTTTAGGGTTTCCATGTAACTTGGGTAACAAATCTTCTTAACATATAACTAGAGGCTTAACCCATTGTAATTCTACACGCATTATAGAACTTCTCTCTCTTCTTCACCACTACCTTGTGTCTCCTTCTCTATTTTCTAGTTTCACATCAATGACAAATATTTCACTTATGGATTTCTAACCTTTTTGGTCCATGCAGCCGGGTAATACTTTAGTCAATTAAATCCGGCCCGTATATAACACAAATGGGCCCTCTATATAGGTGCGGTCGAAAAGAAGTGGTAATTGAACAAAGAAATCAAATCAAGCGTTTTTGTTCTTTTCGGTTTAGATCGAAATTCTCTATTCTTCTCTCTCTCCATTGACAGACACCACCGCCTCCTCCGCCACCGCAAATACATTCAGAACACCTCCTCCGTCATTACCACACCTCCTCCGACATCACCAATCGCAATAGAAACTACAATCGTTGGGTAGATTCATCATCGCGACAATCGTCTTCTTCGTCTACGAGAACGCGTGATCGTTGAATAGGAATGGATCTACCGGGAAGAAACTACTTAATGCTAAGGCACCAGAATTTGTTCCTAGAGCTAATTCTAGTAATGGTCGGAGTACCGATTTGTTAACGCAAAGAACCGCCTAGAATCGTGATTCAACAAATTCACTCCGATTCATTTGTTTCCTTCTCCTAATTCTATTTTGCATCATCGTTTGCACTATGGATTTGGTGGTGGTGGTGGTAACGGGGTGGCTGTGGTGGGAATAGTAGTGGTACCGGTGTTGGTGTTGGTGGTGGGGAGCATCATGATGTTGTTGGGAATACTCAAGTACAAGATCCGCATCCTCGCTCGTAGAACTAGTAATGGTTAATTTAATTTTGTTGTTGTACAAAGTTAGGGAGCTTAAAATAGGACAAAGAAACAACGCAAAAGAAGGCCGAGTCCGTGATTCTTCAACAAAAGGTTTGTTGCAACTAAACTTTGTGTTCGTTGAAACCGAAACTCTAGATTCTAAATGCGCGCTATGTTACATAGGTGAAGGAGCTCGAAAACAAGCTTACCCCGGGTAGTCCTTTTGGAATTTATGATCACCTTATGTCTTTGTCAAGCTATGGAGTTACCCCGCAACTCTATCGATACTAGGGGACCCTTACCATACGGCACTTGCACAACGTCAAAACTTGAGCAATCGGAGCAAGCTTTTCATTGATCTCATTATTTTGCTATGAATATCTATGATTATATTTTTGTTTAAAAAGTATTAATTATTTTTTTTTTATTTTTTTGATTGACCGATTTGATAGAGATTTTAAGATGGAGAACTGGTGTAAAAATTGTTCGATTCATTGCAACAACCATTGTTTGAAGCAGTGATATTGGATCAACTATGGTTGTTGATCCATATATTTTGGATCAACAATGGTTGTTGATCCAACTGCAATGGATAAACATCCAACCGAAATGGATAAACATCCATTGTTGATTCAATCGAGATTGGTTTTGAAGTCGGTCTTGAGCCGTTGGTGTTTATGAAGCTACAAGTAATGAAATATGATGGTTATATGGGTTGAAGCAGTAAGGATATTGGATCAACTATGGTTGTTGATCCATATATTTTGGATCAACTATGGTTGTTGATCCATCTATATGGGATCAACTACCGTTGTTGATCCTTTGAACTCATGTTTTGTAGTTTAAATCATGTAAATTTGTTCTAATGTTGAACTTGTGGTGCAATGGTAGCATGACCGACTCCATGTCGATGATGTGTGTTCGACTCACGCCAAGTTCACTCCATTTTACATGGATAAACTATCATTATTGATCCAATTTTACATGGATCAACTTCCATTGTTGATCCACTAAAATTGGATCAACTTCTACCGTTGATCCTTTTTTCTTGGATAAACTAGATAAACTTCTCTTGTTGATGGTTTTGTTAGTGGATCCGAAACTGCAGATGATGAATCGGTAGCATTTTTTCCATCGAAGATGGATAAACATCCATTGTTGATCCAATGCAATGGATAAATTTTTATTGTTGATCCAACCGCAATGGATAAACATCCATTGTTTGATCCAATCGAAATGGATCAACTACTTTTTGTTGATACAAAAATTTGAACCGTTGATGGTGATGGTGGTGGTGGTGCAGTGGCGGCGGTGGTGGTGGCTGGCGGCGGTGGTGACGGTGGTGGCTACGGTGGTGGCGGTGGTGGCGATTTACGAATTTGTGGTGGAGGAGGACTAGTGGTGGTGTAATGGTGGCGGTGAAGGCCCCGAAAAGAATCACATTTTCACATGGGATTCGGTCCTGTATATAACTCTTTCCCCTGCTGGTTTACGATCACTTTTCCTTGTTCTTCTTAAATCACAACGAAAAAAACTTGAAGTTGCAATGGCAAATCAGGGGTGTGGTTATTATAATTACGTCGTCTTGTTTGTCATTTTTACTTATATTTCTTCATCAATCCAACAAGGTTAGCATAAACAAACTCAAAAAAAGATTTAACCTAATATTTTACTTTCATTAAAACCCTAAATAATTACCAATTTTTTTTCTTTCTGTCCAGTTTCTTCGAAGCTTGTACTCGAAAACGGTTACGAGGTCACTACCATACTTGATGGGAATAAGTTGAATAACATTATAAATCCTTCATCTCTTCTTCCTAGAGATGATCAACTTATTATTCTTGATACACCCAGCAGTGCTTTTTACACTGTATCAGTCCCTATTTCCCAAGGTTAACTGTTTATTACTCTCTAGTTTTCTTTCTTTTACTTAGATATTTTTGTTATTTAGTTTTTTGTTTTTGTTTTTTTTTGTGCAGATTCGGAGATTAATCGATTATCTGGTAATGGAGTGGCTGGATTCTCAGATGGAGATTTGGGTTCTGCAATGTTCGATAAGCCACGAAGTTTTGCTGTTGATTTGAAGGGAAATGTTTATGTAGCTGATAAAAACAATCATGCCATCAGGAAAATTACTAGAGAAGGTGATTCAATTTTCTTTGTGACTTTAAGACATTCGAGTTTTATATAAAACTACCTTGGATTATTGACTTATGTTCGAAAATTGAAAATGATTTAAGTTAATAAGTTTAAGCTTATAGGTGAAGATCCAAGGGCTTGTTCTATTAGCTCTATGACATGACCCAATTGCTGATTTTCGATGACAATGTTCTGGTTCGCAGAAAATCACCCCACCTTATGTTGCATATAGTGTTTGAATCATTGGTATATGCAATCCCTGGGTATGAGATTAGAGGCTTTAGTTGACCAGGATCTTAGTAGAGAGGATAACATCCACTCTCTTTGTGAGCCCAAGATCAACTATGTTACATAAGATTTAATTTGTGTCACACTCATAGTAGGCCAACTCTCACCTTGGCAATTAGTTTCCAAATTCATTTTTAGGATCTTATCCCCGGTGTTAGAATGACTGTAACTTATAGTGGACCTAACATCTGTGTGGTCTTATTTTTTGCTAAGTGTATATTGTACTACATTTTGCAATTAGTGAGCTTCTGTTATTTTCATTTTCAAAGGGGTTGGATTTGCCAAAACATACTCAGAGCTCATTTATGCATGTTTTATTTTTTTGATACTTTTGTATTGCAAGCCCTCGATGTTTTTTCTTTCTTTCTTTCTTTCTGTCTTTCTGACATTGTAGTGTGACATGAGCGTTGGGCTAAAATGCAATGCAGGGTATTATGCCAACTAAACCCCCTCCTTTTTTAATCTTTTTTCCCAAATGTGTTACTTTATGCATTTTTGATGACTTGAGATATAAAACGAACAGTTCTGGAAGAGAAAAATAGTTATTCTTTAAAGCAATTTGAAGAAGACCATGTTGTTGTGTGGAGGAGGAACAAATAAGATTTTAACTGAATCAATCATCCTCTGGCTAATATTTATTTGTAAGGTTTTTTGGCAATTAAAATTATTATCAATGGATTAACGTCCATATGTAGTACAAGTGCATTTTGATAATTAATTATATCTGTTTGTTTTATTTTTTCTGGGTAACCAGATGGGTGAGTAGTGGATAGTTACTGGATATACCAGGGCAATGATCGAACATTATTTTCTCATGATTATACCTCCCTCTTTTTACTTGAATTAGTCTCAGGTTTGTGGTTGGGTCTTATTTCAACCATCAACCATTCAATTACTTGTGGTGTTAATGATAATATTTTTGCAGGTGTGGTTACAATTGCGGGAGGATATTCAAGGAAGCCAGGGAAGGCAGATGGCCCTGCTCAAAATGCATCATTCTCAGAAGATTTTGAACTCTTCTTTGTCCCAAAATTGTGTGCCTTATTGATAGCTGACCGTGGGAGTAGATTGGTTCGTCAAATAACTTTGAAACCAAATGACTGTACATTTGATTCTCAATCAAGTAAGTGTGTTTTCTTTGCTATCTTGAGTACATTCTGTATCCTTGTAGCTTTTCGTTTTCATTGATCTTGTCATACACTTCGTTCTTCCGTTGCTAAGTTTGAGCGGGTTCTGTGTCCCTTTTTTTCCCCATGTAATTTCGATTTGGATTAGGAATACTGGCTAGGATTAATCAATAACTTTAATTTGGATTAGGAATAGTGGCTAGGATTTAGAAGCATCTTTCACTTCTAGGTGTATGATTTTACCCTCCAAATAATGAATGATTATCTGAATTATCTATGATCTGTCTCACAGAGCTAGGATTGACTTCGGTGTCATTGATTGGAGTTTTTTGCTTCATCCTTGGTGTGGTGATTGCATTTGGATATCAATTTCTTGTTTCTCGTGTAAGTTATTCTTTTTCAATGTTAATATTCCATGAAACAAAAGAGCAAAGAATGTTTAGTAGCTAAATGTTTCTATTCATACCTTTTAGACAGGGATTCTCCAGCAACCGTTTCAAAGTGACATGGAAGCCTTGCCGAATCAATCTGGGGAGGACAATACAGATCATCTGCTCAGACATAATAAACGCAGTTGTTAAATCAACACTTTACATGCTCATTGCTAAGCTTGGTTGGCTGAGCATATCTCATCTTGCTCTTATGTTTAGGATCCATAGACTAGAAAGAAACAACTTTTGTAAAAATAATTCTTCTTTGCTAGATTCAAATTGTTCAAACAACCGTGAAGTATCCAAGGAACAGGTGATGGTTGACCAATTGAGCGATTTGATTAGTTTTGGTGAAGACGTTGATACTGGATCAAAGAAAGCTTTTAAGCAAAGTGAAGAAGATCAAGAATCATGTTGCCTTAGTAGCAGTAGTAGGATAGATTGTATGATAGAAAGTAATGTTATGGAGTTTGATGAACAGGTTAGAGTTGAACACCGTAGTGATGTGTCTTTGATGGGCAGTTCAAGTTTGATTAAGAGGAAATAGCAATAGCTAGTACGGGTTTCGCAACTAATGTTTACACTTGTGAATGTATATAATGGTGTAATTAAGTTGAAGTGTGTTTTCTTGTTATTCTCGAACGTCTTTTCCAGCCCAAGTCATTGCTCTTTGCTTGGTGCTTTTTAAATGTTTGTCTGGACTCTGGATAGTGTTGGGTAAAAATAATGTCTTTAATCTTTATCGTTAGACAGGAAAATTGAATATAACTCTCTTGCTTTTTTTTCTACAGTTTACAGATAAGTCTATTGGTTACAAAGTTAAAGTTCAGGAGAGAAAAAAAAAAAAAAATCTCAGTTCTTTTTTGTAGTAGTTAATACTCAGTTATCCTTGCACGGAAAAACAGGACTAAAACATAACTTCCTGTCTAAGAGCATCTACAGTATAACTTCTTTAAAGTAATACTCGATAATATAATATTCTTTTTAATAATATAATATTCTTTTTAAAATAATAAAATCCCATTCAATATTGGTTTAATTTTCTTAAAAATTCAAATCAAGTTGTATTTCATCCCTAATAGTTCGTGGTGCACTCACAAGATCCGGAGCCACGTTGTTGTGTTACAAGTGGATACTTGGAGTGGTTGTATTCTTATTGCAATTAGTCAGTAATATAATCTCTAAGAAATTAGTCCATATTATATTTGCAAACTACAATTATTATTTAACCTCCAAGCTAGTAATTATCCTATATAATAATATAATAAATTATTTAACTATAAAATAATAATTTATTATATTATCGATAATATAATATCTCTTTAAAATAATAAATTTTCTTGGTCCCAAACCTATTATTTTATAGAAGTTATATCTATCTCCAATGGTGTCTCGGTATATATCCTATGTGGAAACCTAAATATTAGGATTTAATAAACATTATTTATATATAAATAGAATCCTATTTTAACAAGCATCTCCAATGGTAGATGTATCCATATAGTATATTTTAATACAAGTGTCATTTAGTTATAGGTTACTTAATTTAAAATGTGGGCCTAAATAATTTTGAACAGAAAAATATATGACGTGGGTATGGATTGGAGTATCTAAATTTAGATACTCTCATCCAAACTCAAACTGCCACCTCATGCTAATTTTTTGCTATCCAACCACCATTGGAGAGTTTTTTATGTTAGAGTATCTAAAATCCTATGTGGCAGCAATTTTTTTAAAGACCCAAACTCTATTGGAGATGCTCTAATTTAAGCTCATCAGTCAATTTCTTTCCTTCTAACTTAAGCATTACATTATTTTTGGACGATAATTTTTTTGTATTAAGCATTTAAATTATTACTAGGTATCACCGGGGCCTTACGGCCCCGGCTCAACCTCTGATAAGTGTCAAGCGCCACGTAATCTTCGGTAATGGGCTCATGATTTTTAGCTTGCTAAGTTCCGTAAAAATATTTCAAAATATCAATAGTATGATTGTTATCCAGGTGTTTCCATTGACATTGTCTGGTTTATTTCATCTAGGAATCACCGTTGATGATTCCTAAAAAAGATTCCTTTGTATTTTCGGTTTATTGATTCCATGATAACTAAATGGTGGTCATTAATTAAACGTTAAATCACATGTCAAAGATGGAATTCAAAATATCATGTGACTTTAAGTGGATGATGTTGAGCGTTTTTAAGTCAAAATTAAGCTGAATGAACAAATTGAATGGTTTGAACAAAAGTTTGAATTATTTACTTGAAACGAACAAATGAAGAACTTTAGTATTTGCTTTAATAAAAATAGATTTTTTTTTTTTTAAGAATTTCAAAGCAAAAAGTACAAATTTTAATATAGCATTCTAGGAGATCTATTCCGAAGAGAAAACAGTCTGATATGGATAAGAATTTAAATTATCACAACAATAATAAGGTAAATAAATAGATGAATAATGCAAAATCTATTAAAGTTGTTCAAGCAGTTGCTAATGTCTTTGACACGGCCAAAAAGCTGGTGCACCATGAATATGATACAGTGAAGAATATAACTTAAGTTATTACACATCTAGTCAAGAATGTAAATTGGATATAATATAGTAAATGAATTTAGATCCATTAAAAACTACTCCAAAAAGCGAATAAATATGTTGTTGACCCATTCCATGAACTCCGAGCTTCTCTCTTTGGGCATTTCATTATTCTTGTACAATTGTATTCTTTTTCTAGTCCAAATTTTTCCACACTGGGAAATGTATATATCCATTTTAGACATTGTTTTGAATCGTTGTAGCCTGTGTTTCTGTTTGATTTTAACTTATCCATATTTCATGGATCATGTCTTTGTAAACTTTTGTTCAAACCCACCTTGTAGAAAAAGACCGATGCATTCTTATTGTTTAGGCACCGTTTCTATGACCCGACCTCCTAAAAATGTAATCATGTTCTCGTTAAATTTCTTTGATTGTTAAATCGCGGTTATCATCCCCATATTCAATGTGATTTTCATTCTTCAAATAAGCCTCGAGTATCTTGCTGTCATGTTATAATAAGATTTCAATGTTGCAATGATACTTCTCGTTGCTTTTAACCTGTTCAAAATCATGCAATATCAAAAACTTAAAAAGTCTAATACCATTCTAAACTTTTTTCATTTTCATTTAATTAAATATTGTAGCTCATACTTTTTTTTTTTTTTCTTTTTTTTGCATAATCTTCCATTCACTTTCGTTTCAAATTCATGTTTGAACATTTATTTTTTAGATTCTAGTGACTCAAATTGATAACGTTTTGTTGATGTTGATACTCCAAGAAGTTCTTCAGTTTTTCTTCACTATCAAAATATTTTGGCTCTTGATTAAGGACCCATAAGAATCCCTCAAGAATCGATTGCTCTTTCATTTATTGTCTAATAATCCGTTCTTGTTCCTTTTCAGCACCACTATCATAGCTCTTACAAAATTTATTTTCGAGCATTGATTGGCTTTTCTTATGTCTCCAGGCATTATCATGTCTATGTCCTTGGCTCAATCTTTCATCATTGTATATTTTATTTTATCCATGGTTATTCAATATAAGTTTTATTAATTAAATTATAAATAATGCTAAGTTCACATTTATATTTTGAACATTAGTTTAGTCCACAATAAGCCTATTTAATTTGGAAGAGAAGATTCAACATGTTATTACTTGTTACATTCTCAACCTATGGTTTTGGTATCCGATTACATGTTTATGGTTATCAAATATTAGGGTTCTTAATTCAACATATTTCAGATGTTTACTTGATTTTAAAGTCTAGTTTCTTCACTTCTAGGTAAATACTCGGTACATAGGGCTAAGTAAAAATCTTCACTACAGTCAAGTAAACTGGAAATCAAGATGTTCAACAACAATCAATTTGCAATATGTTTTTGGTTGTCAATGGGAATCGTTTTCCATGCCTTGATCGGTGCTTAACCAAGTTAGTTTGACTTGATTGGAAAAACATGGTAATGCGGAAATGAGAGTTTTCTATATCTATGAAATAAAATTGTAAAATTTGAAGACATGATTTTCCAAAATTTGAAGCTGCAGTTCACAGTGCCTTATATAGTCAACCACTACCCATAATTTGATGTTTAGATTGCAAATATTGAAAAACTCACAAATGCATGATTTTAAAGTTTTCTTAATTGTTTGATGCTCTTGCAGCTGTTTATTCGGCTGCAAATCTAGGATTGGACACCAATTTAGGAAGAATGACCGCAATGTTGGACTGTTAAATGATGGAAACCAAAACTCTCAAACATCTACAACGGATTAATTCTTTGAAGTAAAACAAAAATGCCTTCTCTGGAAAATTTTACAACTTTCTAAATCCTTTTGATATCTTAGATTATGGTAGAAATGCTAATATGAAGATAACCTTGCAAGGATTTTCATGACATTTCTTGGTTGCTGATAATAATAAATAAAGCCAATAATAAGAGAACTTCGAGGGTAAACTTCCAGAAGTAAAACACTGAAATGTCTGGTGATCTTGATCAAGGTGGAAATCTCATCGTTGTAAGAATCCCTTAGAGAAGATTTTTGTATTTTGAGAAATCACAGTCAAAACTTGTGCAGTTAACAGCCTTAATAGCTTGCTACGATCCACACAAAAATCCAAATTAAATCAAATCAACACTCTAGATAACATTCAACCATATCAAGTTTCTAACGATGCTCAAAAATTATTTGAGGGAAGTATATTAACACAGAAACAATCACAACATCTACCTACAATGAGCATCAATTGCAATCTCATCAATTTTTTATGTGCCAACACGTGCTTCTGGTCTTTGTACATTCCCTATTAAGCATGTGAAGAATATCATTCACATGAGAAAATGATTGATCTCGATCTATCAGCTATCAATGATTGATGGTAATAAGATAGTCAAATTTCAGACCAAGAATGATTGTTGATATTTCCAAATGGATTGGGTATTAAACAAAATGAAACAAACATCGGAGGAAGACAATTCATATAGTAGATATAATATGAAACTACAATCGGCGGATTCGTTGTAGCCAAAATTTGTTGAAGCGGTTTATGTGATGAAATATATACTTCTGTAGGGTGGCGGCAAATTTTCACAATTTTTTGTCTCAATAGTGGGACCAAAATTCCTAAGTGGCAAGAACACAATATTTGTACGTCAATTACCACAAACCCTAAAATATATATTGGGAGTAGGTTGTTATTATTTTACAGACCAGTTGATCAATCTATTATCATAAATTTATTAAGATCTACAAAATAATAACATATGACGTTGCATTTTCAGTTTCAGTTTCCTAGTAAGGTCTTATTTACTTCTTTCAAATGGTGATTTATTAAATTGATATATTTATTAAATTGATTATTTAAATGGCGATTTATAAGTAATAGGGAATATATTTATAGAAGTGTCCGATAACTTTTCCAAATTTTAGCCGCATATAATCAAAGGTATCATCCCCTATTTGGTCTATCTTATTTTAATTTTCTCCTTATATATTATAGTCACACTATGTGTAATTTTACTTGATCAAACATAAACACGGTCTATATGACTTTAATAATCTTGTAGTTGTTGCATTTCCCGCTCCCAATTAAACTCAATCAGTAAATCAACGCAACAAAGATTGTCACTCAAATGAAGAATATTATTAACAGCTGCATTTCTTCATAGTTCATTTGATATTTTTCATTCTCACAAAATATAAATGAGATATCGTATAACGGTACACATCAAAAAATTTGATACAATATTCCATTAGTAAATTTAAATAAATATTGTATAGCGTCGATAAATCAAGCAACACCATAATCCATTTTTCAACATTCATACGACATATCTAACTTGAGGTTTCATGTGAGGCAGAGTATAAAAAGAAAAGTTAAAATTAAAATTCGTGTATCTATTATTATGAATGTCCAGTCGATTTCACAGTTACCTCAATTCTACATCTATGTAGTACGTCTAATGCCTACATCTATGGTAGTATCTCTAATGCATATCGCATGAGAACATTACTTTGCACTGTTAACCTCATTTTTTCTTATCATATCACACAAACACATACGTAAGTAGGTCTTGGGCCTTAATAGCCTCTTTAGGTAGCAGAAGCAGTAGTCAGAAGCAAAATGTTTTTGCTTCACAAAAAGTTGAATTTTTTGCTTTTAAAAGTCATTCTGACATTGTCCACCCAAACTAATTTCTAACTTTTTTGCTTTCCGAAGTCAAAAAACAACTTCTGTAGTAGTAACTAAACAACTATAAGTTACGGGAATAAAAAGCGGAGATTCGTAATCTCAAGGCTCGCTCATATTGCTTGCGAACGGAAACCAAAATCCATTTTTCATTCTTATAGAAGGAAATTCTTTTTGAATTCTCGGTATGATTTGGAATTGCAGCCCATATCTAACAGACTGATTTGAGAAAACTTATGAGCACAAATATTTTTATTTTCATCTATAATTTAAAAGAGCTCAAATAGATTTAAAAGTACCTTAAAACTAATAACTAATTTACTTGCATGTTCCACTATTGTGGTTAATATGTTCATCACAATTATCAATCTATGTGCTCAACTTTTGTGCCATTGTTCCAGCTAATTGATCTTATTTAAAGACGAACTCAGAGGTCCTATGAAAATGCAATCATCTTCTCTCAAAAATCTTCAAATAACTCAAGTGTAATGCGCAATCAACTTCCAACATACTCTCTTTTGAACGAAGTGCCGAGAAAACAATATTGGTTTTTGTTTGATAGAGAAAATGCAGAAATGAAAAGTTTTCTACAGGTATACCTATGTCGCGCCATATCTATAATATAAAGATGAAAAGTTTTTTATATGTATGCCTATGTCGCGTTATATCTCTGTACGAGTATCAGAATGCGTATACCGTTTTGGCTTACTCATACAGCTATGCCATCTGTAGGAGTCGAACCCACAACTACATGGTAAACACCATATGCTCTGCCATTTGAGCTAAGACAACAAATACAATTCCAATTGTTTGCTCATGAAGGGAGAGCCAGAAGAGAGTGTACCTGACACCCTGCTTCGTATGCACATATAACCCTAACATCATGATCTTAAAGTCTATATCGTTTGTCTATATCATGATCTTAAGTCTATAACCCTGCTTCATATGCATTCTAGGCCTCTTCACGTATTTTCCTTGGGTTCTTCAAATGATTTATGTAGTCAAAAGGGAGATGCGGGGCATTATAGCTATATCAAGCTGACATACCAAAAGGGAAGAAAATTAGGACCCAAAAAAATTCTCAAACATCCATTCAATAAATCAAAAAAGAACAAATCAGAATGTTAGTAACCAAATGTGAAAAGAGTCAAAACCAACCTAAGCTGAGAAATGCAGCATCCACTTTTTTACACAACTTTTAGCGTTTGTAAGGAACTCTTCAGACTGGACAACAGACTTCAACATACTAACGCAACACCCGTTTCTCATCCTTAGAATGCACCTTTGATAGATCCTACAAAGATGGATAAAATTTTAAAAGCCAAAACTAAGCTTTTATAATAATTTATAGTTTCAAATAAAATTATAGATTCTATAAAGTGAGTATTATTCCAATCCACCAAATGATTTTTCAGAAGCAGCCAGATTGTTTAACTCCTCTAAATAGTGCAACCAAAAGTAAGGGGTATGAACATCATGACGAACTCATGAAATTGTACATCATTATGCCAACTTAAGACCAATTATCACCAACCGTAGGTAAAGCGGCTAGCCTGCTAAACCCTAAATCCCTTGTATCACCGGACACGGAAGTTCTCGACTACCGATTCTAATCACCAAGCCACCTAGAATTAGCTCAACCTAGATATAACTTTGCTCATGCATTAGGTTTTGTGAATTTCTTAGGTTGATATTAGTAGTTAGACTCTTAGCTCAAGGTCTACTTGCTAACGTTGTTTCTACACACAATTGCTCCACTCATCCCTCCGCAAGGTCTCGTGTTTGCTACTTATGTAAAGAGTCAAGAAACGATTACTTATCTCCTAACTTTCACTAGCTTTAGATCAAATTAACAAATCAATTTAGCGCGCACTCCAAACAATCTATCAATCAATCATGAATGTCTTTAAGATCACTCCTATTAGTAAAAACAATCGATAATCATGTGAAAAATCTTCAAGATAGAATTGAAAACAAAAACTTAAATCATATGTTGAGAACTAGGAATTCATCCTCAATCAATAAATTAACTACTCATGTTAAATAGTTCACACAAAGAAATAAGAAAAGAAAAGAATTGTGTGTGTAGAGGTGTAAAGATGTAGAGAGAAGTGTAGAAAACTTCTCTATTTATAGGCTTCAAAATTCTCCAAATCTTCCAAGGATTAGAATCCTTTTCCTTTTGCAATTCAATTTCCAAATCAAGCTTTCTCAACTCTTCCACCTTCTCTTTCCAAATTTGAGTCCAATTCTCCATCCAATTCCTAGCCCAAGTCTTCATACCTACGAGAGAGGTCCATAGAAAGTTCTCGAATTTTGCTTTAAAAATCGGGATTGTGGCCGAATTTGCCGAAACGCCGCCACGGGCCACCGAAAATTTTTGTCGTGAGAATATTCGGACTTAATATTCCGTCCGGTCCTCCGTTAGACTAACGGCCAAACGGGCCAACTGGTCACCAACTGTTAGTCAACAAAGGTCAAGGGAGAATGAGTTAGATAACGAGTCGCCTTCTCGATTCAGCCGAGTCAACTCGAGTCGACTGAAGTAATGGCCTAAGCCATTTACAATCTTGCCAGTTAAATTCTTGTGTTGCACCGGACGGTGCATCACGGCCGCTCCCGCCCATAATGGCTCTCTACCATTTCATCCATTCTAATACCACTATCTTCACCGCCATTCTCGTTTCTTCTTGCAAAAATCATTCATACATCCCACCCAATTCATCTCTCAGTTAGAATATATCCACCATCTTCCATCTTCTCACCGCAATGCTGTGCCTTTACTCAATCACATCAGAAGCAAAGATCCTTATTCATCTCCAATTGCAAATCGCGCTTAACGCCACTTCCATCTCGCAATGCATTCACTTAAGCCTCAACCACCGCTAATTCATCCCATTAAACTTCAACTCACTCCCCTGTCAGCTCAAGACCACCTGCACTTAACACAGCCAACACCAATTATCCTCTTGCACAATACCACACTCAACTTGCACCTGACCTCAGCTCTTGCCTTGCCATCTTCTTTTGTTGCCTGACTGTAATTTCCATGACCATCCAACTCCAGATCCTTCTAAATTCAAATCCGCCTCCCATTCCAAATTGTTTCTCAATCACCACCGTGTATGCATGAACGCGACCAACAAAGACACTTTGAACTTCGCTTCTTCCCCAGCTAACTCATTTAAAGGCCAACAACCATCACAAAAGCCTTAAGATACCATCCATCGTCCGTCGAATGCGCAGCTTCACAGTCTGCAAATATAAGCAACACCTTCATCATCTCTCTGCCAACACCAGCAGCCACCAACTTCACGGCTCTCCATCTTGGTCAAACGACACAATACAAACCAAACGACTTGATTAAACATAACCCAACATTTCCACACATCCGTCATTGTTCGACCATCAAAACCCCATGATATGCAAGCCTAACCTTTAATAAAGACACAACGTTTTCACTTCTCAACCTCCAACATCAAAACCAGATATCAGTATACAGTGGGTACTAGAGAACAATCACCCTAAAGCTCAATTCCATTGCCATATTCAAGTTCAAGTAAAGGCCATCACTTCACCATGTTACAACGGAATTCTTGTTAATTGTCGAGAATCCGTTGATGTCGATCATCATCCGTCAACCCATCTCTTCCATCGTTTCCTGAGGAAACCCAACTTCATAATATCCGTTCCAAGCTCGAGTTCAACCTGCCAAACTCCAAACCCTTTACACAAATTTACCAAAGAAATTCAAAGAAGTAGAAACTAACCCATTACTCTTTGCTTCACGGCACCAAAGATGTCTTGTTCGAACCCTAGTTAATCACCATCAATAAGGCTTCTCGATCTCCTCTCTATGTTCTTCATCCCGAGCTTCATCACAGCCGATCGAGCAATTTCTTTCTGGGCCCTGTTTCTTCAATTTCTCCCACACAAACAATAGTGCCTTCTTTTATTGCATATTCGAACTCATAACATACCCCATTTCGATTGGCCATCATCTCGATTCAAACCCAACAAAGAATCTTGACTTCAATTGTCACGTAAAACCCCCATCACGTATTCTCTATTTCCCTACGTAACCATCTCTCGATTTCATCTTGAATTCTCCTAACTCGCTTCAACGAGTTCTTCTTTCTTCTCCACCGCTCGATCGACTTCATCTCACAAAGACACCACCGAGATATGAATTCCTCCAACCTCCTCATCGATGTTACAGCCAGGAAGAAGACTGTTCTCTCGTATTTGATTCGATGAGAATAATTGAGAATTAATTCTCGATTTAGGGTTGGTAAATGGGGCAAATCGGGTACTAGGTGTGGGTATATGGTGTGGGTAATGGGTTTAGGTGGGTGGATTGGACACCCACACTTAGATACACCCCAATTGTGCTACCGATAACAACACTATGTTTCTGGATAAGGGCTACCCAGTTTGGCAGCCCCTTAACTTCAACTGGGCTCCATATATCAATCGCCTGAAAAATGACCTTTTTGCCCTTTTTGGCTCAAATTGGGTGATTTCTTCTTCTTTTCCTCCGTGTGACTCCATAGTAGCTATAAAACTCAAACAAGCGTAAAATACATAATTTACAAGAAAAATAGCAAAGAAAGCATAAACTACTAGATAGTAAATTAGTGTATTCTACACCCTCAAATTCCCCACACTTAGACTTTGCTAGTCCTCGAGCAAATCAAACTAAAAACTCACAACTCCAAAGCGTTCAATCGTCACAAGCATCCAAAGAGCTATGAGGACATAGAGTTTCGCATGCTAGTAATAAGAAATTAGAAATACTAAAGAACATATTCTCATTCTTAAATGTTGAGTGAGAAATAACCACACCATAATGAGAGAACGCGTGTTTGAGAAACGATCAATAAGCATTTCGCCCGACTTCGCCTCACCAAAAGGATTTTATGATAATTGCACTCAAAAAGACGGCTTTTTTATGGTTCTCACATGTGTGCAGGTAGGAATGAAGATAGAAATCTGCATCACGTTGAATGGTGGGAAGGATAACTTCCGAAATATTTTTAAAAACCCACATCTTTTAATATTTTGAAAAACCATTTTCTGACGATCTCTAAGAAAGGAAATCAACCATATATTATTGAGGATGAGATTACTTACTCACCTTCACATCCGATCGCCAATTATGATAACACCACTCTCACGGCATCCAATAGAAACGTCTTCCGCTCCTCGTCTTGATCTTCGTCTTCGGTTTGAACTATTGATGATAAACCCTTGAATTTCATAAATCCTTAACAATTTATAACTCTTTTACCTTGAAATCCTTGTCGCTTGAAACTTCCTTATATATTTTCCTTCCCCACGGCTTATAAAAACAAAACAAATATTTCTCTTGTTTTTTTTTCTTTTTTTTTTTTTTTTTTTCTTTTTTCAATTTTTTTTTTTTTTTTTTTTTTAAACAAGAGAAATTAAATACAAAAATAAACCATAGCCGTGGAAGAAGTATTTTACCGCTTGATTCTTCACAACTTGTTTTGTCTTGAAATCATAAACTTCAAAAATTCTCACCTTTTAATTTTCTTCGCTTTCATGAATAAGTCTTCATACTTAAATATAAAATTACCTCATTGTATTGTAAGTCTTCAACATATATGTAAAAATCCGCTCTTTTGTATGTTGCTTTTACTTGAATTTGAAATTTGCTCTTTTTCTCGTTCCGTTGCTTGTAAACCTTAAACTTTTCCAACTTTCCTTGTAGATTTTGATGTCGCTCCTTGTTGATGATGAGAGTGTTTCTATGGATCCGTTGTTGTCGAGAGAGAGAATGGTGCTAACTGCAAATCGAACTACAAGAAGGAAGCTTTCATCCATGGATGTCACCTCATGATTGACAAAATTAGCACTCAAGAGATCAAAAGAGTAGTGCTTTTATTGGTGGGAGGTTGGGTAGCTCACCATTCTACCCTAATTTACTTACGGTGACACACACTCAAAAGAAGCTCTTTAGTAGATGGAAAATTTCTGGTGGTGCCTCTCATGATATGAATACGGGTAGTCTCCACTAATGATTGATCAGCAACTCTAATAACGCACTTCTCCTCGCACCAAATTAGCATCACCGGTGGCATGATTAAATCCATTATTTAACACTCTAACAAACAAGAAATCCGAATGTAATTCTCTAACATTTCCAAGTTCAATTATGTCTGGTCAAAATCTCTATGTAAACATACCTATAAGTATGCTAGTGACTCCTAAAATCTTTAAAAGTTGGAATTTTTTTAAGTAAAACTTTTTTTTTTTTTTCAAAACTTTTTTCATTTTTTTGTAATTTTTGTTTTAAAAACACATGCTTAACCACTCCCCCACACTTAAACCTTACATTGTCCTCAATGTAATTGAATCCTCTTAGTAAAGTCAAGGTGGGAAATTTTAACATGATAAGAAACAAGAAAAAGAAATAACAAAAAACAAAAAAAATAAGAAATACAAAACCGATGGGTTGCCTCCCATGAAGCGCTTGTTTTAAAGTCGACTGACCCGACTATATCCTCGCAAGATTCATTCCCCATATACCAATAATCGGAAAAGTTGGGGATCCTTCCATAGAACCTGCTTTTGAAAACAATAACTCCATACAAATGTTAGCACAAGAAAATAATAATGAAATTATCGCTCGATAGAAATTTCCCCACACTTATTCTCGTCCACACTCGGAAGTGTATAAAGAACATAGAATTTGGGAACTTCCATGTATTCCTCTTGGCAAACCGCATAGTGTTAGCATCAAGTGTTTCCAATGGTGGATATTTAGAAACAAAATCATCCAAAAATACTTTCAAGCACATACATTCAAACCAATAAGGAGGTAAAGGAGAAGAATCAATAGGCAAAGGGTTAGACAAACCTTTCAAAAATTCTTGTATTATAGAATCCTCTTCATCCTTAAAAATTCAAGTGAATTACTTACCTCTTGTATATCGTGGTCCTCTATTAAACCTTGCAACCATTCCTCGTCGTTTTCTACCTTAACCATAGTCTCAGCATCATTAAAATCATTCGCAAGTTCAATTGGGTCTTCCACAAAATCAATGAATGTGGTTTCATCCTCTAGTATCATCTCTTCAACATTCTCATCATCGAATCGGGCCATTCACAAAAATGAATTTCATCGGTATAGATTGTAAGATCTTCATGTGCGGGT
This sequence comes from Papaver armeniacum, assembly GCA_023531295.1. NCBI lineage: Eukaryota > Viridiplantae > Streptophyta > Magnoliopsida > Ranunculales > Papaveraceae > Papaver > Papaver armeniacum. Next base: position 78,307 of record JAJJWW010004821.1, read on the forward strand.
GTTACTTCGTTTATAACAATAGGTAAGTCACACCCAATCTCCTCCTTTTGAATAGGTGAAAGATCGTTATTATGATCCGAGTTGGAATAACTTCCTCATTGTCGGAACATTCATACACTTCGCGGACTCCCATCTTTCCTTAAGAAATTTTTGCCAAGCAATAAATGCATCTTCCTCAAGCTCGTCCTTTTGAATAGGTGATTGATCATTATTAAGATCAAGGCTTGAGTAATCTACACTAGCGTCATCAAAAGTCTCCAAAGGTTTGTTAATTTGTTCGTATATTTTCTCCGAATTCCTTTGAATTTCTCGATGTGATTCTTGCATCTTTTGTTGAAGATCCCCAATCATGGCCAACATCTTATCCGCAAAACTAGAGAACAAATTCGATCATAAACAAAATTATCCTCCCATCCTTGTGATTGTCCACCTACATACCCGTCATAAGGTTGTTGATATGTATGAGAATATCCATAATGTTCCGTAGGAATTTGATCATAGCCAAAAGATTGGTTTTGATTGTATCCTATGGATGGTTGGAAGTTGTCATAATGTTGAGGTTGAAAACCGTATTGATTGTTGTAATATGCTTGCTCTTGTCCACCGTACATGGAAAACACGACCGAAATAAGATTCAAAAACCTAAGTTAGATACGGAATAGAATCCAACAAAGCAAGAATAAAGCAAAAAGAAAAATAAAAACAACTAAAATCATCCGTCGCTCCCGCAAGCGGCGCCAAAATTTGATGCGTGTCGAGGTGCAATCAAATTAATTAATACTTACTACCTAATTAACTAGTAATATAGGGCAGTCAAGGTCGATCCCACGAGGAGCACGAGATTATAGTTGTAAAAGTTGTCACGAAAAAGGGGTGTAAAAAGCAAAAGAAAATAAACAAAACAATTAAAAGATAAAGTTGAAAGATGAGAGCAATAAGAGAGACAAGATCAAGGAATCCTTCTTCGTTACGAAACAATGAATCAAGTTATGTTCTCTTCCACTTGTTATTAGTCACAGATTATCACCAACCGTAGGTAAAGCACTAGCTCTGCTAAACCCCTAAATCCCTTGTATCACCGGGACACGGAAGTTCTCGACTACCGGATTCTAATCACCAAGCCACCTAGAATTAGCTCAACCTAGATGTAACTTAGCTCATGCATTAGGTTTTGTGAATTTCTTAGGTTGATATTAGTAGTTAGACTCTTAGCTCAAGGTCTACTTGCTAACGTTGTTTCTACACACAATTGCTCCACTAATCCCTCCGCAAGGTCTCGTGTTTGCTACTTATGTAAAGAGTCAAGAAACGATTACTTATCTCCTAACTTTCACTAGCTTTAGATCAAATTAACAAATCAATTTAGCGTGCACTCCAAACAATCTATCAATCAATCATGAATGTCTTTAAGATCACTCCTATTAGTAAAAACAATCGATAATCATGTGAAAAATCTTCAAGATAGAATTTAAAAACAAAAACTTAAATCATATGTTAAGAACTAGGAATTCATCCTCAATCAATAAATTAACTACTCATGTTAAATAGTTCACACAAAGAAATAAGAAAAGAAAAGAATTGTGTGTGTAGAGAGGTGTAAAAAGATGTAGAGAGAAGTGTAGAAAACTTCTCTATTTATAGGCTTCAAAATTCTCCAAATCTTCCAAGGATTAGAATCCTTTTCCTTTTGCAATTCAATTTCCAAATCAAGCTTTTCTCAACTCTTCCACCTTCTCTTTCCAAATTTGAGTCCAATTCTCCATCCAATTCCTAGCCCAAGTCTTCATACCCATGAGAGAGGTCCATAGAAAGTTCTGAATTTTGCTCACTAAGAAAATCGGGATTGTGGCGGAATTTGGCCGGAAACGTCGCCGCCGGCCACCTGAAAATTTCTCGCCGTCTGAAGAGAATATTCGACGGAATATTCCGTCCGGTCCTCCGTTAGGACTACCGGCCAAACGGGTCAACCGTCATCAACGTTAGTCAACAGGTCAAGGGGAGAATGAGTTAGATAACGAGTCAGCTTCGATTCACCGAGTCAACTCGTAGTCGACTCCGAGTCACTTGGCCTAAGCCATTTACAATCTTGCAGGGCTAAATTCTTTGTGTTGCACCAGGATGGTGCATCACCGCCGCTCCCGCCCATAATGGCTCTCTACCATTTCATCCATTCTAATACCACTATCTTCACCGCCATTCTGTTCTTCTTGCAAAAAATCATTCATACATCCCACCCAATTCATCTTGCAAAGAAGAATATATCCACCATCTTCCATCTTCTCACCGCAATGCCGTGCCTTTACTCAATCACACCGTAGCAAAGATCCTTATTCATCTCCAATTGCGCCGCCTTAACGCCACTTCCATCCGCAATGCATTCACTTAAGCCTCAACCACCGCTAATTCATCCCATTAAACTTCAACTCACTCCCCGTTAACCAAGACCACCCGTACTTAACACAATACCAACACCAATTATCCTCTTGCACAATACCACACTCAACTTGCACCCGACCTCAACACCTCTTGCCTTGCCATCTTCTTTTTGTTGCCCGATTGTAATTTCCATGACCATCCAACTCCAGATCCTTCTAAATTCAATCCAGTCTCCCATTCGACTTGTTTCTCAATCACCACCGTGTATGCATGAACTCGGCACCAACAAAGACACTTTGAACTTCGTTTCTTCCGAAGCTAACTCATTTCCGGCCAACAACCATCATAAATTTAAGATACCATCCACTGTCCGTCGAATGCGCAGCTCACCGGTGCAAATATAAGCAACACCTTCATCATCTCTGCCAACACCAGCCAGCCACCAACTCACAGCTCTCCATCTTGGTCAAACGACACAATACAAACCAAACGACTTGATTAAACATAACTCCAAAAGATTTCCACACATCTGCCACACAAGTTCCGACCATCAAAACCCCATGATGTTGCAGTCTAACCTTTAACAAGACACAACGTTTTCACTTCTCAACCTCCAACATCAAAACCAAAGATCAAGTATACAAGTGGGTACTAGAGAACAATCACCTTAAAGCTCAATTCCATTGCCATATTGATTCAAGTAAAGGCCATCACTTCACCATGTTACAACGGAATTCTTGTTAATTGTCGGTAGAATCCGTTGATGTCGATCACCGTCCGGTCAACCCATCTCTTCCATCGTTTCGGAGAAACCCAACTTCATAATATCCGTTCCAAGCTCGAGTTCAACCGCCAAACTCCAAACCCTTTACACAAATTTACAAAGAAATTCAAAAGAGTAGAAACTAACCCATTACTCTTTGCTTCAAGAATAAAGATGTCTTGTTCGAACCTAGTTAATCACCATCAATAGCAGCTTCTCGATCTCCTCTCTATGTTCTTCATCCCGAGCTTCCCTCACAACCCGATCGAGCAATTTCTTCTGCCTCGTTCTTCAATTTCTCCTGCATAAAACAATATGGCTTCTTCATTGCATATTCGAACTCATAACATACCCATTTCGATTGGCCATCATCTCGATTCAAAACCCAATGACAACTTGACTTCAATTGTCACGAAAACCCCCATCACAGATTCTCTATTTCCCGGCCGGAACCATCTCCGATTTCATCTTCGAATTCTCCCAACTCTGCTTCAATCTCTCGAGTTCTTCTTTCTTCTCCATCCGATCGACTTCATCTCACAAAGACCACCAGATATGAATTCCTCCAACCTCCTCATCGATGTTACAAAGAAGCACTGCTTCTCTCGTATTTGATTGCATGAATAATTGAGAATTAATTCTCGATTTAGGGTTGGTAAATGGGGCAAATCGAGGGTGTGGGTGGATTAGACACCCACACTTAGATACACCCCAATTGTGCTAGCTGATAATAGCACTACGTTTCGGATAAGGGCTACCCGGTTTGCGGCCCCTTAACTTCCCGGGCTCCATATATCAATCGCCCGCAAAATGACCTTTTGCCCTTTTTGCTCAAATTGGGTGATTTCTTCTTCTTTTCCTCCGTACGACTCCAAAGTAGCTATAAAACTCAAAACAAGCGTAAAATACATAATTTACAAGAAAAATAGCAAAGAAAGCATAAACTACTAGATAGTAAATTAGGTGTATTCTACACCTATCAAGACCTTACGAAAGGGAATACATTTCTAAAGAAGTCCTTCGTTAACCCCAACTATTTAGTACTCAACTGATTAAGATACATGCCTAGAACGTTGGACATTTATTTAAAAAACATAAGAAGCAAATCCTAAATACCCGTAGAAAAGCGCAAACTGAGCATTACTATCTATTGAGTAGGGCATGCACACAAAAAATCTCCACGGATACTGTAATATATTAACGTGCTCTTCTGTAAATTACGTAAACACTATGTGCATTTATTATGTGCATTTGAAATGCAAAAGAGGAGCAACAGGGACAAATACTTCTTGACTGTGGAGGGGAGAATAATATACAGTCATTAAGGTGATGTGCTAGTCGTGGCAATGCAAGGTATTAAAAGGCCCATGGATGTGGAGGGGAGAATAATATACAGTCATTAAGGTGATGTGCTAATCGTGGCAAGACATCAAGGTATTAAAGACCCGATTTGAAGTGCCAAGATATTATAAAAACTTCACTATTTTTGGTACCCAAAGATAGATTTTAAAGAAGCAAAGCCAACTGCAAGATGTGTGAATAACTCTCGTTTTTCAGTAAATGAAATTGGATGCTATTGGTTAAAGGAAAGCTTCAAGATTTGTGTAATAAAACAATATTAATTCCCATTGACATATCAAGTTGATGTGGAAGTTATGTGATACTTTCAGACACACCACGTAAGCTATTCATGGATTAATAGTAATACATTGAAAGTTTTGAAATTACAGTGGTTTCTTGCATATAAGAAAGTAATATTAGCTGGAAATAGATGGTTAGAAACTTCTCAGAATAAAAGCGATGACAAATACTCACAGTTCTCACCTCCCACCTAAATAATCACACATTCCCATATTTTGTGCATTAACAAAAAAAAATATAAGAAAGTGAAGCACCTGATGGATATTAGTCAAAGTCGTAGAATCCCCAATATCACGCTTCCTCGGCATCCATGGTCCCATTACCCCCTTGTCACGAAACATTTCCCATTTTAAGCTTACTTATCTAGAAAAATCAATAGATTTTGATAATAACCCCAAAAATAAGTCTCTCACTGCATCATACTGTTGCACAACATGGAAAATGGGTAAAAAAAACATTAACTCAATATATTCTAGCAATTAATGTTGTCTGAATGTGTAATCCAGCCAAAGTATATTTTCCCCCGTCTGCCAGAGTTTTATTATTCCTACCATGTGAGAAAGAACCATCAATTCTGTACATATTCTGAATAATCATCCAAAATTATAGTCAGGGAAGAGATAGAGGTATCAAGAAGAATACTGCAACACCACATGCGTACCATCTCATGAGTGACTGTTGGACAGCGAAATAATTGTAGATACAGAGGGAGCGAAGTAGGACCTTCTGATTCTCTCTAACTTGCTTTTGAGGGTTCTTGTCTGAATTTCTCTCTAACTTGCTTGGAGTGTAGCTGCTTTTGTAACATGGCATCAGAAAGAAAAGTCAGAAGAGTAAACAATTTATATTGATCACACAAATAAAGCTGAAATGGTATCAACATCAACTCGTTTAGGTTTAAGAATTCTAGATGGAGCACTTGCTGGTGTTGCTGCTGGTTGCTCAGTTGAAGCTGTCAACGTTGCTATATCCAGGGGCAACAGACTTCGGATAGATCTTTCTAAGTGTCGGAGGTGGAATAAAGAGACTTCTACATTAGAGCTCTTCAACGTAGCAGAAACTGCATTGAAAGCCAGAGACCCTGCCTCTAACACGAACTCAATATGGACTAAAATACATGCTTCTGGATCACTGCGACTTTTCAGCAACACTTGATTTTAAACCATATGATCCTGGAGGTCTACTGTTGGGCCTCTCGCATGGCAAATTTCAGATGAGAGTCATATAGTTTCTTACGTATTCTAATTAAGGAGAACCAAATCAATAGTGCAAAACGTGCAAGGATATGAGCTGCAATTATCAGCTACTCGAGGTCATTAAAGGTAAAGCTCTTCTTACATAAGAATAACTACTACCACAGTGTTTCAAGATTGTATTATTATTAATAATAAATTTAAGAAAATCATGAATCTTTATGCTCAGTACTCAGTATTCCATAGCTATATTGGATTCCACCTGAAAAATAATGAGATGCAAGGGTATATAACACAAAAATGTAAGAGAGGGAGGTTAGATGTATGGCCCCTGTATATAACTAATAAACAATCAGAGTAAAGGCTGAAACTGAGTTAAGAGTGACTCGCTAATAAACCTCTTTCCAAAGACGTTCATAGTTAAGTAGAGAAGCCACCAAAACCTAAGGGTCATGACTCCCTCCACTAATGTAGCTTTAGTACCGACAATCTTATCACATAGTGATAAAACTGTGATATGCTAGACTGCATATGATATCAACAACAACCACATTGTTCAAAGGAATATACAGGAGCATGCATACTATCCATTTCGGCACATTCATACCCCGAAAAAATAAATTTACCCATCAATTCAATTGAACTAAAACTACTAAAGCATTTAACATTCACATCTTTAGTTTTTGAAAAAACCAATGAAGAAGTAAAGTTGAATTGGTAAATCTATTTTTTCCCACTCATGTAAAGAGATCTACTTACATGGGTGGCAAGAGAGCAAAGAAGAAAAAAATCAGATGTTACCCCAGTGATTTGAACCTCCAGTTTGAATGAATGTTCAACTTAGATTGTAATTTCCGCCTCAAAGGTGTAAAATTTCAGATTGTACCAATGAAAGCCATGTAAAAAAGATGCCAAATTAGGTGCACAATAGAATATCTCAAATGAAGGCCATTACATTGTAGAACTGCGGTTTTCTGCTTTTACAAACAAAAAATAGCTGGGCAAGCAAGGTATAATAGCTAGAGACTAAATGCAACCAAACAACATCTGTTTGTGGATTTTTAAATCAATTAAAAATGCAATTGTGTTACCCATTATACTATTACAATTATAGATCTTCACTGGAGTTGGTAGATTCAAATATCTCATGTAGTCATGTTAGTGTCGCACTGAGCTCTGCCACCTGAGTCGTTCACTCGAATAAGGTATCCAAGTCATACACAATGCTCTGACATAATATTACATAAAACTAAAACATGGAATAATCAAAATTGCAAGTCAACTGAACTGTATGCAGCAAATAAGAGATATCTGACTACAACGTACCATGAAATTTGGCCAGAGGATATATTTCAAATGCTTCTTACGACCTCAGCTCCAATTCAACCTCTGATTGTTCCTAAAACAAAACAGCAATGAGCGAAATATTTTTAGAGAAGTTGGTGCAGATGTTAGATGGCAAATTCCGTAGCTTCGACATTCATGTAATATATGGTAAGTACATAGTCGTTATTAGGGACCTATTGATACTGTATTACGGGGGGGAAAACAGAACACCGAAAGCAAAGAGTACATAACAGTGAGTCAAATTCTCACCTGGTTGAGAATTCTCGTTTATGTACCTGTTAACAATCAACATAACACTGAGTCAAGATGACAAAATATGATGAGAAAGAAAGAGACCAAAAGAGATCAGGGAAAAGGACATTTGTAAGATAAAAAGAATACGGGAGAGGGAAAGCCGTAAGTGAAGATTAGGGCAGTGAAGATTAGAATAGTATATTAGTCAATTCCAATTTACATAATTCAAAAATCTAAGATTTCATGTAGTACTCAGATTTCATCAGTATTAAATACATCTTCTTCTCTACCAACAAACAAAATTCAGGACCTATTTAAGAATTCTTAAAATTATATCACCAAAAAATAATAATCAGGGTTTAAAAGTTCTACAAAATAAATTATTATTTTTTTTTTCAAAAAAAACTTACCACAAAAAGAAAACCCGTGAAATCACCAGGGATTCTTCATATTTCGCTTCAATAGCCTGATGCTGATAGTTTGATGATGGTGAAAACAAAATTAGGGTTTCCACCCAATTATATATAATCAAACTGCTAGAACAGATCAAGAAATTAAAAACGTAAAATAGCGTTCTTTAGTGAGGAAATTAAGCAATTAAGAGATGGAACCAAGGTTAACACCTGATTATGTTTGTGAGAATACACCATACCTGTCTTACTATTGCAGCGAAAGCCCCAACAACAACAATTATCAAGTTTCCATTAATAGATTTGGATTGCCTCTAGATATAACTTCTTAAAAGTAGCTCTATCCACTGCCACAAAGTCCAACGCTATGGCTTTGTGGCAGTCGTGTTGTTACAACAGGATATCATCATACGCAACCCTATACAGTGGTAGTAAGTACCCACTTTTTTAAGAAGTAACATATCTCTGTCCCACACAGGATCCTGCTACATATTCCCTCCTTTGTTATTGTGAAGACTTAGAGAGCATTCACCATTTACAACCACATCAAACCTACCCATGAAAAGCACATCCAGTAATATAGTTACGAACATTGTTTGTATGCTTATAAGACGACAAAGATGCACAATCTTCTCTTTGTTACCCAGACTTCAGGAGAATGAGCATTTCCACGAAGTTATTTTGTTCATCTGTAGAATCAAATAATTGCAGATACAACATTAGTGACAACAATACCACCTAGAAAAAATTTAAATTATAATAAATCACACTGTCAATTCTTCCAAGTTATCTGATGATATTTCAAACCTGATAAGATTTTTTTGAAGTAATATATGACGAATACACCATTCTCATTCTCCAGCTGAGGTCACATTTAGAATATACTGTCTACTCACTGTAGTAGGGAGTCACTGCCACGATAGATATAAATTAAAATTAAAATAAATGCGAGCGAGAACGTATTTCATATTCAGTAGACAAAATCTAGGAAGTAAATGGATTGTTAAATCTGTGATGATTACCTTTTGTTTTATACTAATAATCCAGATCATCCAGTTAAAATATTATAGGTCACCATACGTACATATCCTGTTGAGAAAATATTCTCTTAAACAACTCCTAAAGGTAGGCAATTGGACAATACTATCCAGTTTCATGTAGTGACATCCAAGTTGAAAGCGCTTTTTCTCTGCGTATTATAGTAGATGGGTAGGTAAAAAAGCGCTCACGTTGAAGTTAAAAAAGCTCATATCCAGTAGACAAAATCTAGGAAGTAAATGGACAGTCAAATCAGTGATGATTACCTTTTTGTTTTATTATACTAATATTCCAGATTATCCAGTCAAACTATGTAAACTGCACTCGAATGCAATTTTGGGAATCTTCCGCACTATGCTGTTGTGTCTTTCTCCATGTGTAAACTATCCTTTCGGTGACAAATTATCATCTCCAGTGAGCAGTACTATATTTTCATTGTCATCCATGTCCTCTCTTACTTGCCGTCTTGCACCGCTATATCGGTCAGGCCGAATTTGTCTACCAATACCTAAATCGGCGACATAGTCCCATAATAACCCTTTATGTATTGTTTAAAGAGACCAAATAAGCTACTAACCGGAAACGTATACAAATGGATATCACATTTCCTGAGCTTCCTTCTAAATGACTTCTCAACATCCTTATTGAGAAGCTTCCTTTGGAGCCCGATTTTCCTCGAAAAACCAAGCTGCTGAGACATCTAGCTAGAAATGTTTTCCTCGCCTAATTTGTACCTGCATATAGTTGTATAAAATTAGACTGGGGATTTTTGTTTCTCTAATCAAATAGACATATAGACAGAAATGCTAATCTTTCCATTTTATACTGGAATCTGAACCAACCATCATCGTTGGTCACCGATCACATAATGCCATCAATACAATCTAATATTTAACTTGTATGAAGGATGACAATCGCAATCACATATTGTGAAAAGCAAGAACAAAAATAGGAACTAACTAATCAGAAAACAACGTAATGCAACTGAATGAAACTCAATTTATTTATCTGACTTTATTCAAGCAACCTGCACGAAGTGAACATCTCATAATCCCTAAGAAATTCAGTCACAAGTCGGAAAACGTCGATACCACAAATCAAAACTCTTACATTGTTTTGACCTAATTTTCAAACACAAACTCAATTGTAAGCAATCAATAGGCCTCAATTAGGAGATTCATGTCTGGAATCAATCTGTAAGGAGATAATGAGGGCACCTAAACCCCAGCAAGTTGACTTTTTATCTACATATTGAATGCCATTGTCCATAGGTTGTTAACCAATCTACAAAATCGGAATGGAATTACCCAAGAATTTGCAAAAACTCATCAACAAAATTGCAGAAACAAAAAAATCAAAAGCATATAACATAGCAACTCAATAACTCGAAACAAAAACGAACAGAAAACCCTAAAATCATATAAGAAATTGATAAATTGGTATTTCTTAGCAAGTTAACACAACAACCATTAAACTTATAACAATATATTTAAAACCCCCCAAATTTACCACCAGATATATGAAACCCTAGGTTTTAATTTCTAAAATATTAACAAAATTCAATTACTATTACAAAATCTCTTCTTACCTAGCAAATCCCTTCATGACCAACTGAAATCAACTAAAAGATGAGTAGATGTGTGGTTAACTTCGAATATTGTTGCTCCTCAAGAAGGAGAAGTAGATGAAGGTATAACTTCTGGCGGTAATTGTGGTGGCGGCAGTGCCGGAGAAACCAAAGAAAAACTCAGTAAGTAGAAGAAGAAACCTCACAACTCTACGTGGAAAAACAGAGAGAAAAGGCCAAGAGCTTAAACCCGACCAATATTTGGTTCACCCACATCGACCAACTTAACATTTACAGAACTTTCCTAGCCGTCCATTGAAAAACTCCATCCGCAGCTTCCCAACCGCCGGATCGGGTCCTCGTTAAATGATGTCCGTCTGATAGCCCTGGCTATCATGGAGACAGACCTCATACCTTTTTATAACAATGATAATGACATGGGGTTGCCATTTTTTCTAAAAAATCTAAATTTGAAGCTTATCTTTCGTTGACATATAAAGCTTTATATTTCTACCAAAAATGACGAATTACGAAATTTCACCATCCACAAATTCTAATTTTAATCGTTAATCTTCAACGGTTGATATTGAGAATGGTAGATGGTGAGGTTATACATCTCGAAATGCACTCATTTTTGATGGGAGTGTAAAGCTTTTTAAGAAGAACGTGTTACCAAAAAATAAGCTTCAAATTCTTTACTTGTTGGATTTAATTAAAAAACAAAAAAAAAAACACCAAAATGTCATTCTAACATGTCATCAGATCCTGTCCCTTTTACACAAATATTATTCATTATCAAGAGATGTTTTTTTTTGTTTTTTGAAGATAAATAAAATTGACCTATTACACGTGGTAACTGACCAATAGTCATTTAATAGAACTTGGTTAAGAAAAGGTGTGATTGCATGGTTCCAGATTGTTGTTGAAAGATTTCCCATTTGGCTTCCGTTCCTGCATAATTTGCTAGACAATCTGTTACTTGATTCCCTTCTCTATGGTTGTGATGTATATTGCACCGAGGAATTTGTAGTATTCTTTGTTCTATTTCGTCAATTATTTCAGAGATATACCAAGGGGCTTTGGCTAACGGTTTTATGAAGCGAATATCAGCAAAGCATTGAACATCTTGAAATCATGCAGAAACTTTTTGGGCTTTATGTTTGGAAATAGGATGAATAATCAGGCAGCTGATCTACTGGCTGAGGATGCAAGGAAACAAAACTTTCTAAAACAACAATGGATGAGTATGCCAAACTTTCGGTTTTCAGTTCTTTTAGTAGATAAACTGTCATTAAATTCTAAACTTAATCAGGTCTTAACAGGGGAAGATCAAGGTTTGTTGGTGGATTCCGATATTTCAACCTTGAGTGAAATAAGGGCCACTAACAGAATGAAAACTTCCTTCTAACTCTGTTTTTTTTAAATTAATTTAAAAAAAAAAAAAAAAAAAAAAAAAAAAAAACCAACCCATGATTATCAAAAAATACTATAAATAAATTAGAACACCACCGACGCTACATGCCTGGGAGGGGATGTTGGCCTAAAAACACTTCAGCATAAGTACTTAATGTTAATGGGATATATCTTTGCCACTGTTGTCTGTTCAGATCAAATACCAGTAGCTTTTCACCAGTGTGTAGTCAATAGGCAGTCTCACTTGAAACAGAAAGCTTAATCATATATTCTGATGAAGTTAGACTAGCAACATAGGGCATAAACTAACAATAGAAAGAAAACTTGAAGAATAGAGCGATAGAAAATCAACAAGACGTTGATAAATTGAGTCTAGGGCTAGAAGCCAAATTACTCATTGATAATCTAAAGATTATTTTCATAAAAACAATAATAAAGTCTCCCTTCTAAGAGACGGCCTAATAACCTATTTATACTAGTAAATAAAACCTAAAGAGAGAAAACCCTAGACTAACGGACATAAACGCCCTTTCTTAAGAGATAAACTAGCAAACGTCCTAAATAGAGAATGCTCATGACTAATCAGAATATGCCCTGCATCAACCACCCCGGGTTGAAAGAAATCTCAACTCCGATGAGATGCTTTATAAATTGTGCATAAATCTGTAATGTCACTTCTCGCCTTTCCGCGATCGAAAACAAAACTAGGTACATCCTTAAAGAATACCACATCTTGTTCTCCTTGAAGTTTCTCATAAGATATCCTAGCTGCTTTCCCACGATCAAATACGAAACCCAAATCTTCATTTCGATTCACGATTTAGGTACGCCAATAACAAGTAATGATTCCATCACCTCACTTCGATACTTGACACGTGCTAATCTCGGTCCGAGTTAGTCGCCGAACCACGATAAGCAAGCAACAAATTTCTACTTGAGTTTCCTTGTAATCCCTTATACCATTGATAAGAAGAAGTTGTCGCCCTTGTGTGCTTGCCCGGTAACGACGACTACTTTGGTTACAACCGAGAAAAGTTAGCTTACCCGACTTGTGAATCCCAGCTGATCACTAATCGTTCCCTTCCATCTAGTACCTTTAGAACATCAACAGGTGATGAGTTACTTAGGAGGACTGCAACTTGAGATGTTTTAGCCAAAAGGTGACCAAACTCTCTAAGTGAATAATCACTAATTTTAACCACGGTTGTAGCAGAAAACTGTAGCTCTTCTTTCTTTGGTAACCAACAAGATGGTGGAATTATGCTTTCTTGTTTCGCCTTGATGAGATACTTGAATATTGGTTCGATTCACCCTTGCTAATGTGAGATCAGTCACTTCCATCTTTTGTTTTGACCTTCCTCGATCAAAAACAAAACCCATAAAGCACATGAGACAATGAACTTTCATCATTTGTTCCGGATGAAGCTTTCTGCAAGAGCGGCAAATCATTAACACACATTGTGTTGCAAAATTTGTGATGCCGAGATAGTGTAGCAACTCCTTCCGCATGTCTTTTGAGTTATGGAGAATGAACATCTCAAAAAGTATATCAAAACTACTTCTCGAAAGTTCACATCAACGAACAGCTCTACCGACTTCTCCTCGCTACTCTTTTGCGAGATGATAAACAACGTAGTATATGTCCTTCGCAAACACTCCTCAAAATTCAACATGTAAATGTAAACTGAACATGCATCTTCAAGACTACTGATTGGTAACATAATTGAGAGGGTAATAAACATTAACTTCTTCTCGCTCTTGATTAAGCGGTGAAATTCGACACATTTGATTGCACCATTAGTTTCCCAACAAACCAAGTCATGGAAATAAGAGAACCCAACTTTCTTGATCTGCTAGAAACAATCTCCGAATGCGAAAATAATGGTCGCAGATGGCGGAAAAACCTTGTAGAAACTTTGCAGCTTGAACACCACCTTGTAGAAACCTTGCGACTTGTCCATTTCTTCACCACCTCCTTTAGCATACTCCCAATGTGCTTCTCTATAAAAGATAGCATAACAACGGCGTATAGAACTTGAGAACAAGTTTTTTGTAATACCACAAAGTCGAGAGAACAATGAAAACTTCCTTTTCTTGGGTAAGATTTCAAATACTTGCACGAGACCTTTGAGGACGATAAATCTTCTTCTTTGTAACTTCAAGGTCGTTTAAGAGTTTGACGCTCCTTGAGGTTACATCATTCGGATCATAAACATCTCTGTTGACATGTGTACAATCTAGCAAAGTGTTTTTCTTGTTGTGTTCGCAGTATTCAGATGACAGAACACGCGATCTCTCCCCTTTTTCCTCGACTTGGGTGTGCTTCCTCGTTCTTAGTAATTACTCTGTCAACTGATTTATTATTAGTTTGTCAAAACTACGCGATTACGTGTTGTGAGAACCAACAAGTCCCTTGGCAGCTAGAATTGCACAATAGCATAGGTACCAATATGCTAAGGTTGTCCAGGAGAGATCGTTTCTCAAGAACACTATTAAAGAAGAATTTAGGCTCACTAATTTTAAAAAGAATACATGCCTTTTGACGTCGATTCTCCCCGACCCTTCTCCCGATAATCGACCTTGTTGTCCAATAGTTCTTTTCTGCTAAGATGACGATACTTCTTGGACGATACACATATACCAAACAAGAGGTAATACTTAACACTGAACAATAGAGAGAAGTAACTCTTTATACTCACAATGTCAATTCTATGAGTAAAACTTCCCGGCTTTCCATAGTTTGTAAAACCGGTGGGAAAAAACTATCATTTTCCTCACAGTCATAGTATTCCATTATTATCGTTTCTTGGTAAGATTCGACCAAAGAAACGATAAAAACATGCATCATCACGATAACAAGACCAATGCCATGGATACTTCTTTGAGCATCATAATACGATGCCTTAACAAAGAAAGACAAGCAATTCTAGGAACACTAATAGAAACGGCGGACACTGTATGCGACGAATTTGCTAGCGCTAAGCAATCTCCATGCCGTGAACCTACGTGCCGTGAACCATCTCCCCGACTTGGTAAAAGCAAGCACCAATGCGGCGATGGAAGGTGTTAGACGTTGGTAGTCCATCGTGTACTGTTGTTGCGGGCAATTGCACGAGAGTGTCCTTCACGTAAGTACCAATGTCATGATAGGCTGTGACGTTGTTTCGAATCTTTCTATTAAGTCTTCTGCCATAGAATTCCTCCTGGAGTTCAAGAGAATTCGCCCTCGAATTCTACTTGCATAATTTTCGGCACAAGTTTTCTTGTGACAAAACTTACTCTTATACAAATCGAACTTGACGCAATAATTTCTATCATACATGAAACTTGAGTTTCATGAATGGAACATTCATACCATAGTAGTGAAATACCAACACACCTTGATAAATCTTCCATCATAACACTCCTCCCATTGTTAGAGAAAATTCGCCCACGAATGCTACTAAAATAATTTCCTCCGAGTAGTTTCTTTGCAACGAGCCATTTCCCTTTGCTTATAAAAAATCGATATCATCTTATTAGATCTCAAACTAAAATCGACTCTTTGGACATGTAGCTTGATTCTTGTAAAGAATCGAGGTTGGTTCACCTAGGAATACTTACTATGCTAGTCTTTTCCTCGACGAAAGGATGAACATAGTCGGATGTAAAGAAAACTTCTTCTTCAACTTCTAGGTAGTTGTCTTCCGAGATCAATACCAACGAAGTAAGCAAAACTTTGTCTTCAACCACGGATAACTATCGTAGGCGGTGGTAAGTCCCAATCCACAACAACTCTATCTTCTTCACTCTCACACAATGAGAATGGTGTTTCCTTACGAACAACAAGAAGTTCGTCTTCACTCTCACACAAAGAGAATGGTGTTGCCTCACGAATAACGAGGTCTATGAAAAAGAGTTTCATCGACTCACTGTGTCTTCATGTTGATATACTTTAGAAACGCCTTAGGTGAATCTAAAGGTTTGCGTCGGCCTTCCCGGTATCTCCATAAGGGCTCTCGCACGTCTCTGTTGCTCCAGCCTTTCCAACCGTGGCAACATGTTGTCAACTATAACTCTAATCTCGTTAAGTTCGCTTGATAAGTTTGAGTACCTCTTCCACCACCACCTCTAACTCTTCCAGCCATTATAGCTAGCTAGGGTTTGTGGGTTTTTCGTTCTAGCGCCAATTGATGAAGTTAGACTAGCAACATAGGGCATAAACTAACAATAGACGAGAAAACTTGAAGAATAGAACGATAGAAAATCAACAAGACGTTGATAAATTGAGTCTAGGGCTAGAAGCCAAATTACTCATTGATAATCTAAAGATTATTTTCATAAAAACAATAATAAAGTCTCCCTTCTAAGAGACGGCACGATAACCTATTTATACTAGTAAATAAAACCTAAAGAGAGAAAACCTAGACTAACGGACATAAACGCCCTTTCTTAAGAGATAAACTAGCAAACGTCCTCAATAGAGAATGCTCATGACTAATCAGAATATGCCCTGCATCATATTCTGACAATATTAGTAATCTTCATCAAGCATAGAAGTGTTTAAATCTGCCCGAGACTAGGTAAACCGATTGATTATGCTGTTCGGCAGTTATGTTCAGTTCCATTGATTTCCATTCCAGTTTACAGGAAGACATTCTACAGCTGACACACAAGCTAACACGAGTCCATTTAAGGAGACAGCAAGCATGAAACTTTTTCTGCACCAGTCAGATACCAAAAATACAATGACCTGACTTGCTACAGATTAAGTTGATGGGACCTTGTTTGCTTGGAGACTGTTCTTCTTGTGTTTTTTGTTTCTTTAGTGCTGTTTAGGCTGAACTGTGGCCTGGCGACCTTTTGCTCTCTCTTTGTTCACTTCACTAGTGATTAACCATGGCAAAGGGGGGCAGGGAATGGTAGAGAGAAATAGGACCTTAGATAATCACATGAAGTGAATGTAAATCAATCAGATAATTGACCGAGATAAACAAATCAAACGGAAAAAGAAAAAAGTAGATTAAAAAAATATAAACTATTGATACAACGACAAATGAACAAAAGTTACAACCACATAGAGCTTGAAGGTGAGCTAGCATTTCACTCCAAAATGAATCAAAGAACATACAATTGGTGAAGAGAAGATAAGAAACAAATTATAATCGATTTCCACGCCTTTGTTATGCTTCTATATAATCAACATGTATTGATACCATCCTTGCAATCCATTGTCAAATTATAGAATGTCTCGACCTGAGTTTTTGCCCTGTACAAAACCTCAGTATCCACTGCAACTCTCATATACCCATCAAAATCAACTGATTTCCCGTCATTTAGCAACATTGTCTCATTGTACCACTCACTCGTATTTCCCCACAGTTCCTTGTAATCATCAAGCAAATGAACTTTGTAACTAGACCTCAATCTATCAAAATAATTATAAAACGGCTCATTTGTTGCAACATAAAGATTTCTCCATGGATGAACAATCTCTTTCACCTTTGCAAGGATAGCATCTGGGGAAGTATCACTATCTAAATGAGGCCAAAGTTCTTTATTCTGCGCTTTCTCTCCTCGGACAACATGAACTGCATCAAAATCCCAGTCCATTCGCCCACCAATTTCTGTAACTATATTCATCAACCTCTTAGATTTCCACAAAGAATGCCATGGCCGCTGAACGTAATTCGCAGCTTTCCCTTCGCAAACTCTGTACCAGTAATTTTCTGGTTCAGGTGCATCAAACTGCCTCCATATAATCGTGCTCTTATCTTTTTTGAGTTGCATTGGTGTGACTTTGTAGGTTGAAACCTTCCGAACAGGAATTTTACTCTTCCGGGTTTTATCCCATTTCTTCCAATCCTTCATGAATTCTCCCTCTTCCACAATCGAAGCCGTTTCCTTTAAATGCTCAAAATCAAAATAGTAGCGAAAATCCTTTCCCTCCTCATCTTTGTGACTCTGACTATAAGACCCAGACAAACAAATACTTAAATCCATCACGAATGTGCGATTCAAATACTGAGCCTCCCCAAGACCACACAAGAAACTCCAAAGGAATTGGTTCATTCCTTTGCAGTAATCTCCTCCGCGCGAGTAATACAGATACCGGCCCTTCTTGAAAGCAGTTTCAGATCCTACAATTGGGATAGTGTCATTGATCTCTTCGTCACGAGTAGTAGGAGGATTAATCCTAACAGAACTCCTAGTTGAATTAAACCTACTTCTAGGACTCCTGGCATTCAAACCTGAATGCCAACGAAGTGCATTAGTCACCTTATAGGTACAATTGTGTCCTATACCAATTCTAAATCTCCTAAAATCACGGTATCTCCTCCATGATTTCTCCTTTTTGTTCCTAAATCTCCATGCTACATCACACTCATTAGGTTTAGATCCATCTACAGGTTTTTGGTAATCTAAGAACACTATAGACTTAAAAGTCTTAAGATTAAACTTCTCGATTGCAAATAGAACCCGTGGATCTGAACAATTAATAGAATTAGAATCTTCTTCACACACTGGCAAAGTTGTGGAATTCACCATTTTCTCTTCAGATATCTCAATTGTAGCTTCTGTGATGAGTGAAGCAGTGGGTGATAAAGCAGGTGACATACTCAAATCTTCACCAGTTTTAACAACAGAATTATCAGTCTTGAAAGTAGCATTCTCAACTTGAGTGAAAGTCTTAGTAAGAGCTTGAGAGGATTGAAACCATGGATCAGGAGGTTGGTAAGTGACAGCAATTACTGTAAAGATAAGAACTGAAAATACAAAAACTGAGAAACAAACATTACTAATCAGCTTTATAATGTTTTGACCTATTGGATTTGTTTCAGTACTGGTTTCTTTCATGTGGAAATCTTTATTAGGGTTTTCACAACCCCTAACTTTTGATAGGAAATCTGATGGTGTCTCAAATCTAAACCCAGAAAATAAACTATGATGAAAAGCTTTAGCAGCTGTAGAAGAAGACTTTAATCAAAGACTTGTGGGTTTGGAAATTTGTATAAGTTTTTAGGATGTTTACTGACCTTCCTTTCTTCCTTCCAATCTGTGAATTCAGGGTTCAGCTGAAGTGAAGAGAGAGAGGGTGGTTGTGGTTGTGGATCTACCTAATGTACAAGAAAGAAGTGAGATTAAAGTAACCCACTTACTAAAACTTGAGTTTAACTGTCTGACAAGGGAGAACTCAGAAATGAGCTCACCCCAAGCTTTCAATTTGGATTTAGTTGGAAGCCTAACAAGCTAAGCTCCAACGACATACTATTACATTAATTGAATAGGTTGATATGCTAGTCTACCAGCGGGCCTCATGGGGAACCTTGCCAAGAGGAGCCGAAACGACGGGAGGGGGGCGAGATTGTGTCACAGGGGGCAAATTAACACTACCTTCCATGTTAATTCCTGCAATATTACGCCATTGGGGACTCGAACCTGGGACCTCCTGGAGCGCATTAAACTTTGGGGAACGGGGATGACCACTCTCGACCAACAGACACCCTTTAATTATTTATTTTATTTGAATCAAGATCTAGTGAAAACACAGCTATACACTAATAACACGTGGATGTGGTATGATAATTCTGCTTCGGGCTTTTTAAGGCCGCATTCCATTTGGTTTTGATCCAAGCCCAGAAAGAAAGAGGTCAGCCGACTCAGCCGTAGGAGATTGAAAAACGGATTGACCCGTTGGTGGTTATCTTATGGTGTTGAGTATCCATCCTCTAGAAGATTGCAGTAAAGATATTAAGTCAAACAAATACATCATCTGGATCAGAGAGGACTTGTGTTTGAAAGAATCCACACCAAACTACGCAATCGTTTACTTTCATCGAGAATAAATGATCTGGTGTATGTCCACTACAATTTGAAGTTGGAGCAACAAAGAATTAAAGGTAAAGAAAGGCAACATAATATTGATGTTCACGACGTTCGGTCCATCGAGGGATGACAATATGCCCGATTTGGATAGCGGGGGAAGACAAAACACCGGTTATACCTCAAGAAAAAAATGGTTAAATATGCTTGAAGAGGAAGCCGTTGATAATCCAGAGCATGTCCCTCTACCATACAACTGGCATGATCCCGAAGTTCAAATCTCATACGAAAGGTTATCGGTGAGTGACTTTGTTTATGACTTTGGTAATCTTTCATTTGGAGACAATACACAAGGTTATGAGAATGTGAATCCGATATATGATTCTCGTTACACTTCAGGTTGCTCTGACCATGGTGTTCAACGTATGAACGAAGGATATAATTCTAATATTGATAATAATAATAATAAAGTAGGTAACAATGATGATGAAAATGAAGGAGGTTATGATGACGATAATAAATGCTATTATGATGATGATACTTATGCGAACGAAGATAGCCAGTACCCCAACGACGATAACTATGATGAGGAAAGGAACCGCCGAGAAAATGAAAAATACATGAATAAATCAAAAAAAAGGTGGTGGTCGTAGTTGGTTCGCGTAGCTTTTTAAATGAACAATTAATTGGGGGATATCAAAACTAATTGGGGGATAGAGGAAAAAGACAAAAATTGGATCCAAATATCAAATCGGGGTCACCCCTTATCTTAGTATTTTTTTAATTCCTAATCTAGCCCTCATTAATCAGGATTAGTGATTAATAATAATTAGTAAAAATCTTAAGTATTTGGGGGATAGATTAGTGTTTGTTTTTATTTTAATTTGTGTGAGTGAGGAGTAGAAGGAGAGAAAAAAAAAATTGAGTGGAATTTTTTTTTTTGAAAATGGAAGATGATTGTGATGAGAGAATTCTTTGCTAAGAGGTTGAAAATTTGATTTTTTTCTTTGAATCCACCATTGTTGCAGCTGAAAAAGCTTGGTGCCGGCATGGTATTCAACCAAAAAACCATGTCGATATTTTTCTGGAAATTTTCATAAATTGTTTGCCACTATCCAGGGGGGGGGCGTAGTTATCTGATTTTCAAAACCTACTTTTTATGGTTTTAATCAGTCTACTTCCGGCATAGTTATCTGATTTTCGAGCATGCCGGAACTACTTCCGGCATGGTTTTTGCTTAAATTTCTATGCAGGAACATGATGAAAAGTATCCAGGAAACTTCAATTTTTTTTCACTTGACTACCGGCATTGATAGATTTATATCGAGCATCCGGCATTTAGTTCCGACATTGAATTTCATCACTTAGGCGTGGTCTTCATCATTTCCGACATGTTCTTCAAACACTTAGGCGTGGTCTTCATCATTTCCGACATGTTCTTCAAGACTTCCGGCGTGGTCTTCATCCTAAATAACCATGCCGGAACTCACTTCCCGGTGTGGTCTTCATCCTAAATTTCTATGCTTAGGCACATGATGAAAAGTATTGAGAAAATTGATTTTTTTCACTTGACTATAGGCATTAATAGATTAATATCGAGCATGCCTGAATTTAGTTCCGGCATTGAATTACATCAATTCCGGCATGTTCTTCATCACTTCCGGCGTGACCATCATCATTTCCGACATGTTCTTCATCACTTCTGGCATGGTCTTCATTACTTCCGGCATGGTCTTCATCATTTCCAGCATGTTCTTTATCATTTCCGACATGTTCTTCATCACTTCCGGCAGAGAAGGAGAAGATAATTTGAAAGAAAATGGGGAAAATTTAGAATTTGAAAGAGAATGGGGAACATTTGGGTTTCAAAGTTTTAACCATAAAAAAATTAATAAGAAGTGGAGATGGAAATGGGGGATATGATTTTGTTTTTTGATTTTAAGTTTTTTGATTTTTATTTTGAGGGAAAGGTGTTTTAGTATTTTCGCCCCCAACCCCTTAGCACACACCATAGGTTGGAGGAAGTAATTCATATCCCCCAATTAATTCCTATATCTCCCAATTGCGTCATCTTTTAAATCATGAACACTAGTTTAACAATCTTATATTTTTTAAATTTGAAAATTTTAAATCATGTAGTTTACTTTCCCTGTATTATTTTAAAAAAATTAGTTCGAAGTTTTAACTTTTAAGCTTTCAATCTAGAGAAAGAAAAAAAAACTCAAAAAAAATATGGTAAGGAAGTTATTTACACGATTATAACGTGCGTGATAACGGGAAAACAGTTCCAAAAAAACGCACGTTAAAATGATATTTAGAAGAAAAAAACATTCAAACTAATTTTAGAAAAACGGTTATAACGTGTGTGAAAACTGAAATACGGTCCTAAAAAAACTGCCGTTATTTCCTATTTATCGGCATTATAAAGGAACGGGGTTTGGGGACCCTCACGGCCACGGTATATGGGTGTGACCGTTTTAACGGCCGTTTTTTCAATAAAAACGGATGTTTTTCAAACCTTGCTGTCAATCGTGGGAGAGACTGATAAAACATCAACAACCTAAAAACCCCACGCCATCTCTCACTCCATGTTGAGAGTTGCGGTAACCTCCCCTTCCATTGGCCGGTGATCTGATTTTCAAAACCTATTTTTTATGGTTTTAATCAGTCTACTTCCGGCATAGTTATCTGATTTTCGAGCATGCCGGAACTACTTCCGGCATGGTTTTTGCTTAAATTTCTATGCCGGAACATGATGAAAAGTATCCAGGAAACTTCAATTTTTTTTTCACTTGACTACCGGCATTGATAGATTTATATCGAGCATGACGGCATTTAGTTTCGGCATTGAATTTCATCACTTCCGGCGTGGTCTTCATCATTTCCGACATGTTCTTCAGCACTTCCGGCGTGGTCTTCATCATTTCCGATATGTTCTTCAGCACTTCCGGCGTGGTCTTCATCCTAAATAACCATGCCGTAACTCACTTCCGGTGTGGTCTTCATCCTAAATTTCTATGCCGGCACATGATGAAAAGTATTCGGAAAATTGATTTTTTTCACTTGACTACCGGCATTAATAGATTAATATCGAGCATGCCGAATTTAGTTCCGGCATTGAATTACATCAATTCGGCATGGTCTTCATCACTTCCCGGCGTGACATTCATCATTTCCGACATGTTCTTCATCACTTAGGCATGGTCTTCATCACTTAGGCATGGTCTTCATCATTTCAAAGCATGTTCTTTATCATTTCCGACAAGTTCTTCATCACTTAAATGAGAGAAGGAGAAGATAATTTGAAAGGAAATGGGAAAATTTAGAATTTGAAAGATTATGGGGAACATTTGGGTTTCAAAGTTTTAACCCTAAAAAGATTAATAAGAAGTGGAGATGGAAATGGGGGATATGATTTTGTTTTTTGATTTTATGTTTTTTGATTTTGATTTTGAGGGAAAGGTGTTTTAGTATTTTCGCCCCCAAAAGTCACCCCTTAGCACACACCATAGGTTGGAGGAAGTAATTCATATCCCCCAATTAATTCCTATATCTCCCAATTGCGTCATCTTTTAAATCATGAACACTAGTTTAACAATCTTATATTTTTTAAATTTGAAAATTTTAAATCATGTAGTTTACTTTCCCTGTATTATTTTAAAAAAATTAGTTCGAAGTTTTAACTTTTAAGCTTTCAATCTAGAGAAAGAAAAAAAAACTCAAAAAAAAAATGGTAAGGAAGTTATTTACACGATTATAACGTGCGTGATAACGGGAAAACAGTTCCAAAAAAACGCACGTTAAAATGATATTTAGAAGAAAAAAAACATTCAAACTAATTTTAGAAAAACGGTTATAACGTGTGTGAAAACTGAAATACGGTCCTAAAAAACTGCCGTTATTTCCTATTTATCGGCATTATAAAGGAACGGGGTTTGGGGACCCTCACGGCCACGGTATATGGGTGTGACCGTTTTAACGGCCGTTTTTTCAATAAAAACGGGTGTTTTTCAAACCTTGCTGTCAATCGTGGGAGAGACTGATAAAACATCAACAACCTAAAAACCCCACGCCATCTCTCACTCCATGTTGAGAGTTGCGGTAACCTCCCCTTCCATTGGCCGGTGAATAAAACCCTCGCTTCTGATTGGCTGAAAAGCAAGTTATACCCCCTACATTTCATGACCGTTAATTTTTAATATGCTTGATACGATCTAATGCTCCATATTGGTCAGTTTGGATTTTCTTACACCATGTTTACACGATTATAATAAAATTCGGGCCTTCGGATTGGCTAAAAAAATCAGCAAAAATCTTTGGACGAAAAACGAAAAAAAATATCCATATATATTTTTAATTCCAAAAAATCTCTAAAAAGATAAATAAAAATAAACAGAAAATAAAAGATTTTAAAAATGGAAATAAGACTTTTTGTACGGAAAATCTTTGGGAAAATCTTATTGCGTATTGAGATTTTGTATCATGATCTTAATCTAAAAAAGAACAGAAATATTTTTAAACCGGCATGGATTTTTTTTCTTCTTGGAATGAGAATACACGAATCATGAAAACACGGTTAAAATTCCTTTCAGATCCTCTGTCTCCAAAATCTCCTTGTCTCCCTGTCCCTCCGAATAACAAAGCGACACATGTCCTCCATGCATTTAAGGGTTAACAGAGTTAATAAATCAGATAATAATAAAGATTATCATATCTTTTTCATTTTCTCACTCTAACAATCTTGAATAAGTACATAAATCTAAATTCACAATGAAATCCTCACAAATTTTCATATGATGACGACGATCAAAAACATTATCGGCCGACTGTTAAGGAGGCCTTCTATAGGATCAAAACAATGCACTCTGTCAGACACAACAAATGTCCCAAGAAATTAAAATTAGTTTTTATGTTTTTCCAATTTCATAAAATTAAGAAATAGTTTGAGATAATCAATCAAATTATTCGAAAATTTCATTCGAAAACATTCATACAAACACATTACAAGTTCAAACTTCATCAAATCATCCACTGAATCATGTTGATTTTAAGAAATTGATCAAAAAAACAAAAAACAACAGACAAAAAGATGAAGAACAAACCATATTTGATTAAATTTCTTCGTCGATTTTTTTTTCATTTAACATCAATTTCTGACCTGCACCGGTGATTCTTCCCACACCCAATCTAAAAATTTACCATCAAATGGAATGAAAACGAATCAATCTCAACTTATAACTCCTCTGTTTTCGAAAAAAAAAAAAAAAAAACCAATAGAACCGCATCACTTTCAATCGCAATTTTCTCCAAATTAGAAAAGATATTTTGAAGAGTTGGTGACGTCCTGAGCTTTCACGGAACAATACTAACAGTTAATCTTTACTTAACCTTGGTCAATTAATCATATAAATTTGAAGAATGTCAACAGTGAGACGAAGAAGAGAAAGGCGGCCGAGAATGTATTAAGGTTTAGGTTTGTTTCATTTTTTCTTATACAAAAATTATGCGAATTACCAAGCTTACCCTTGGCTATGTCATGGAAAATTTACACCCGTGTCTCATGCATCCACTTTCTGAAACTCGTGGAGACAAAATCAAAGTGGCTCATCGAACTTGATAGTTGTATCTCATAGCATATCATCTTTAGGAAGAGAACAGCCTGTGGGTTAATCATGAATTAGTCAAACCCCTTGAATCTATTGCCGTCTGGGTTGCACGGACGTTTCATTTTTCGAGCCGTGTCCGCGTCTGACTCGCGTCGGACACAAAATGCGCATGGGATGCTGACATGACGCGTGTCCGATGCACCAATGTGCACATTCTGCGTGCGTCTGGTTTGGACGCACTGATGACTCGGGTTTAAAACTTTTTTTTTTCATTTTCATTTAAATTTCTTCCTTTATTGTTACTATTATTAACTAAATGAAGAAAGACAAACATTGAGATCAATCATTTAGGTCTTTATTAGGGTTTTGTAACTGGAAATGACATCACGTATATTCTTGATTGAGCATGTGTTTTTCTAATAATGCATTTTGATTGTGTCATGTGTTTAATAGTGATTGATTGCTTGACCTTCGGCGTGTATATACATACCATCTCTTCTTTTCTTTTTAAATTTATACACATGTAGCATCATTTTCTAATTTTTAGGATCGAAACACTTGACTTTGCTATATAAATACATGATTGTATATAAATAATATATAAATAAAATATGTATATACATGTCCGCGTCATAGTTTTTTGACAATTTTGTAGTGTTCGCGTCTGCGTCATGTCCGTGTCTATGCAACCCAGATTGTCGTCCATATCCACTTTCATTTCTTGCCAATCACGAAGTGGTCTGGTGGTTGGTATGCTCCCTCCCCCGTGGAGGTAGGGGTTCGAACCCTATAATTGCCAAAATCCGCTCCAATTTAAGGAGTTTGGATGTAGTCTAGGGACCACTAGTCTAGGGTATAAAAAAAAAAAATTCATTTCCCACTGGTGAGGCAGTCTTTCGTGGTCGGCCTCCCACTGCGGTAGCAGTTATCTAGTATGATAGACAACAAAAATAAAGCAATGTATTTATTTCTGCAAAGTTGATAACAAAGGGGATGAAACTGGAAAATGATGAAGAAAAAATGGAAAAATCAAAATACACCATATTCGAGCTTAGTAAATTAGAAAAAAATTGATCGAATTATTGACTAAAAACAAAACTTAAAGAAGTTCTTACTTTTAATCGTTCCTTATTCCATGATGAATTTAGTTGATTCAGTTGACTTCCATGAAAAGTTGGTTTTAATTCATGATCAAAATGGATTTGGGAATTTCCGTGTAAAACACACATGTTTAAATCAAGATTAATTGTTTTGTTTATCACAATCTCATCTTTGTTTCTTCAAAGAAATTAAAAAACTCATCATAAAATGAAAATGGCAGGGTCTGAATCAGATTCATCATCAAAAGAAAATATAGAGTGAACTTCGAAGGGATAACTAATTTATCTTTCTCATAATAGTTTAGTCTATAACTTTGATTTTTAGGTTATGCAAAACTTGACGGAGGTTAACTTGCGGCTACAGTAAAAACACGTGGCTTCTTTTAATAGGGAGGGACAGGGAGACGGGGAGTTTTTGGAGACAGAGGATCTGAACCCGCTACGGAGGTGTATATAAGCCATACAAGGCTGCTAGGTTTGCGCCTTCGGTTACAGTCGCATACAGAAGACAGAATACCAAACAATGGTATGGAGTCTAGAGCATCATCTTATCGACCGAGTAATGCTTTCCTCTTATGGTTCTAATGTTGTGTTTTTGATGTTGTTATGTTGCTACTGTTATTTACGGGTATCGTTTTTCTGTTTTTAAATTTTATATATAGGTCTGCTATTGTTTCCAATTATCCAAAGTCGTTAACTGCACAATATGGATAGTTTTGTCATCTGTGAACCTAACATGCTTTGTTGCCTTATTGAAATACTGTACATAAGCATGAGCAGTTTCAATTTTGGATATACTGTAGTAGTGTTTTTTTTTATACGTGTCTATCAAGTGATATCTTAAAAACACTACCTGAAATAATTTGAACCGATTTTTTTTCTTGATCGTAGATTATTGTTTAAATTTAAATAATAGGAAAAGCTGAAACCATTGGCTAACCAATATACTGTGCTTGACCTTTTTGATGCTCATGCAACTAACTAATTGGTTTCTGAGGTGTAAAAGTTCAAGGTATTAGAGAAGTACGCTATGAGGTTAATTACTGAATTTGGTGTTTGTATGTTCTTTTGGTTTGTAGCACTGTATGTGTCTTTTTTGTTAGAAGGGTTAATTACCGGGTATATATCTTTACTTACTTTGGTGAACTTGCCCCAGTTCTAAAATGATTTTCCTATTTCTTCTCTCAGTTCGAAATGTTAGTTCTGGAGTTTGATGTCACAAAACTTGGTGTGGTGGATGTTCTTCTGAATCAAAGCTGGAAAAGAGTGTGGTCGTTAATGAGCTGTGTAAACAAGGTTGTGGGTTGTCGTGGTTAAGCAAGATATGGAAGAGATGGAAGACGAAATGTAGGTTAGTAGTACTAATGTGTTAGTGGATGGAGTTTCTCGACTAATGTGTTAGTGAAGAGATGGAAGAGATGCAAGAGATGGAAGGCGAAATGTAGGTTAGTAGTACTAATGTGTTAGTGGAGGGAGTTTCTCGAGTTCTGTTTTCGAGTGCATAAAATGAACAACTGTATACTCCAAATAAAGAGAATTCTAATGGTATTCTAGAAGAATTGAACAGTAATTGCCGGATGATGAGAATTGCTTAGGATGATGATTTTTTCCTAAATTTGTGTAAATCTTAAGATATTATGAGTGTTTGTTGCGTTCATACTATTTTAATTTTAGTTAGCGTATTAATAGGATGCTTATCAACATCCTAAATTTGTGTAAAATCTTAAGATATTATGAGTGCATCTATGTGCACCCCCACTTAACTAGGGGTGCACATTCCTCCCCTCGCTAGTGGCTAGCAATTAACCTTAGTTATTGGCAGCTTTTAAAGAAGGTTCCAATACATAGAAAGTGGAGAAATACGTTTTTGGAATCATAATTAATTATATCATTAATTTCTCTCTCTCCTTTCCTATTAGCCCCACCACTAACAAATTGCTCTTACTTTTTTTTTTTTTTTTTTTTTTTTGATACTAACAGGAAATTTATTAGATAAAAATTAAGAGTTACAATAGTCATTTTTAATCAGAGTGATAATTTCATCTGGAAAATGATCTAAGAAGAGAAAATTATCTCCCTGAATCCTCGCTCTTTTTGCTAATTCATGCGCTACATTATTACTAAGTCTATTTATAGACTTGCAGAACCAAAAATTACTACTTCTGAATTTGTTTCTAATCACTTGAACTAAGTTTTGGTTGTACCAATGAACCTGCATTTCATTCTCAGAGAGTTAATCTGGAATGAAGTTAAGACAATCAAAGTAACTAGTACATGTGTATTCCGATCTCAGAACAAATTATTTGATCAAAATCCACTAAAACAGAGATATTGATATGAAGGTGACATTATGACTACATATTTTTTTAATCAATTACCGGAAGTGAGAAGCAAAAACATACATTTTGTCCATGTAATTAAAGGTTCGTTAAATGCAGCAACAACGTTCACTCCAAATAAATATGATTTCCAACTTGATATTAATTTCAATAATTTAGTAACTCACTTTGAATAATTCTTTTGTTTCAACTTAAATCGAAGTTTCTCATATAATGACAAAGACGATGAAGAGTGAAATCATCAGGATTGATAAATGGATATTCATACATATGATTTTGAAGTCTTATTATGAGTCCATCAATGATCCAGTGTTGATGATTGGTCAACTGCATCAAGACAAACGCTTTCCGTTTTCGTCCCATCAGTATCTGGTATTTCTCATTCTTGAACTAGAATGGGGACTGACAAACTCAATTCTACAATTATAATCCTATCGGTTCAAAACAAATACATAATCACTCAAAGGTGTTAATCTAAGAGGTTGACACAAGAAATCGGGATTTTGTGAAGATGATAATAACAAAACGAGATTAAATCCATGTTGTACAACATGGAAAAAAAAGAAGAGAAATGGAGAAAGAAGATGATACAAAACACAGGTGAAAAGAGAGTGAAAGAGATATCAATACAATAATTAATTATGTTTCCAAAAATAATTTCTCCAATTTCTTACTAACCAAGGTTAATCACCGACCAACACCAAAGGGAGGAATATGCACCCCTAGTTAAGTGGGGGTGCACATAGATGCACTCAGATATTATTTTCGTAAAAATCACCGGTATTGATGGTAAGTACCTATATATGACAGCACACTTAAAATATTTAAAAAATAATTCTAGAAAGAAATCTCTACTAAATAACCGTAGATACTTACCAGCCCTACGACAAAGATTATAGATTTATAGATACGGATCGGCATTATTTCCAAAACAATTTTTCTTTGTATATGGGGTTTATGGGTTCGGTGATTCTATATATAGAACATTCCAAGAAAAGCCAAATCTTTTCCTAGAACATTCTGGGAAAAAGCCAAATCTTTTCTCGCACCCCCGCCTCATCTCCCCTTCTTATTTCTCAAACCCTAATCATCTTCTTTTCATTACCTGATCGATCATATAATTAATAAAGTCTACTTTTGTTTATGTTTGTTACAGAGATTAATGTTGGTTCTCACCAATCTTTGTGCATCAAATCAATTTTTTGAGGTACTGTTGTTTTAACTGTTGTACATAATTACAAGATCAGAATTTTTTCTATGTTTTATTTGTCAATCCCTTATATGTATAGCTTGAACTCTTATTCAGATCCTAGCTAGATAGAGGTAAATAATAGAGATCTTTCTAGCAATATTAATAATAGGTTGCTCTTATTCGCAGCACTTTGTCTAAGGAAAAATTGACAAGGAGTGTTCTGTTGAAGCTCAATTGACAAGAGTGTTCTGTTGAAGCTCAACAAAGTTGTAAGGATTAGTTTAGTTGTAAGATCATTACGCCCAATACCCGATTTTACTGCATGCAAATATTACATGGAAATATATATATAAAGGGTACAAGCTGCTAGATGTGCAAGCTGTCAAACTCGCACGTTCAGTGGGTGAGAAGGAAGATCAAAATAAAAATGGAGATCCTGAACAAGATTTGTAAGCCTAATATATTACCGATTGTTTTTATTTTATGATTCACCGTCAGTTTTGATTTAATGCATGTTAGTATGTTTGGTTGGTGTTAAGTTTTTAGTTGGTGTTCCATCGATCTAGAGTTTAATTTATTCTTTGAACGTCTGCTTAGATTAAAAAAATTATTGGTTATTGATCGTGATGTTTGGTTCTTTAATAACTCCCAATAGTTTACACACCTGCAAGAATGATTTACACACCATTCGTCGATATCAGGCCGGACCAGACAACTTAAAAGGTCGTGAGAGCATTCGTATCGAAATTGTGGAAATTCGAAAAATAAAATAAAAATGGTAGAGTATGGAAGAAGAAAAGAATCCTTAAGAGACTGTTTGAAGTGAATGAGAAGCTGCAATATGATTAAAACAATGTATGTGCCAACAGTACGTATGACGAGTCTACTTAGTAGGGATGTAATGGATGAACTTTGGAAAAGCACTGTTTATGGGGAAGCCTTTGTTCTTACTGTCAAAACACGACAGCAGTTCAAGCAATATTTGATAGTACCATCGGTCTTATTGTCCAAACTGCTCTGTAGTTCTTATCCCTATTATCTAGCTATTGCTAATATTTCCCTGAAACATGACTCATTTTATATTATATATATTACATGATTTGCTATATTTTACCTTAGTGAAACTGTATTTATCAATCAATATGTGCATTTTATCTACAGATGAATCAATCAGAAAAATCTATGAAGGTGTTTTATAGAAGACTTTTTAATTCGGTGGAGGTGAAATTAGAATCCATGAAGGTGATCAGATACAATGGCATAATTGGTCATCGGATTTTATAAATTTATATTACAATGATATTGAATGTAATGTTTTCTTGACTTTCATTATGCTTTGCTGAAACATTTATGTTTACAAACAACTGCTTTTCGAATTTCAGAGGCTAACGCGTATTTCTTGGGGTTCATATCAAAGGCTTACTAGGCCTTAAAGACCCGGTATCCCATGAGAATTATTAAGAGCATGGTCATCCAGATGGCAAACAGGTAGATATTCTTCTCCTTGGAAAGTTAGATAATATCTGCAAATTTGGTGTATTTGCTGTAACATTCTTCATAAATTTAATAACTCATTTCAAACAAATAGTTTTCCAGGAGTTATCTTATATGATTACGGACAGAACTCATCTTGCTAACATGTATACAAATGGGATCCAGTGGAATTTTGTTGCTCGAGATTGTTGAAGTCTGTATTCTTTTGCCCATGCTGATAGTTATTATATGAGTTCCTTTTATCTTAATGTATGCCCTCTAAAACTCCATCTTTTGACATCTTAATATATAAACCCGGAAATTCATCTTTTAAAAATTTAGAAGGAAACATTTTCCTATAAAATTGCACTATGCAACCGAAACAAAATTCAAAAATATGCTTACTATTTTTGCAGGAACTTGCTTAAGTACCCCGACAGAGGACTTTTTAGATCAGGTTACAGAAGGGTTCTGACAATGCCGTTTTCAATCAGTTTGAAAAGGTTTTTTCTCAAGCGTAGAATGCGTATAATAACCCCAGGTTGGAATTGTTAAATGAAACACCTTTATTTAATTTTTGACTAACCGGCTCTCTCTTTGTTGTTCTTAACTGCACTATAAAGTGGTTGTAGTTTTGACTATTGCTCAACCCGAAGATACCAACATATATGACCAGCATTGGCTCTCTTTCGTACCAAAATAGATACATCCTTTTACTCACTACAAGTGATCTTTTATGTGTTGAATGCAATCATGCCGGAAATAGTTTTGTCTGCCATCTTTTATGAGCAGCCATCAACCAAGCTCTTAGCGTGTGGAAGGAGCCCAATGGCTGCTTCATTTTGGTTAATAAGTTGCTCCAGCAACCTGTTTTTATTGGGCCTAAAAAAGAAGATTTAAAGCAACAGGGAGCTGCTACCTTAATGGCATGCCGGAAGAAGATAAGTTGTGGCCACTTCGCAGCTGCTATTCGTGTGCTTTCCTCCTCGGGAGTGGCACCTTGCAGTGAAGCTACATACCGTGATCTGCAGGACAAGCACCCACCGGCGCCTCCTCCAGAGGTTCCTGATGTCGGAGATATGTTTGACCCAATTATAGTGGACTCTCGGACAGTGTTGGGAGCTATCAAGAGTTTTCCAAAAGGCACATCTTGTGGTCGAGATGGTTTACGCGCGCAACATCTAGTTGACGTGATGAGTGGTAATGCTAGCAGCCGTGGCGGATGATTTTCGCCGATTACGGGAGTTGTAAACCTTTGGTTGGCTGGTAAATGTCCTGTGGATTTGGGCGAGTTCATTGCTAGTGCGCCTCTAACTCCGTTAATTAAACCGGGTGGCGGTATTAGGCCCATCGCAGTTGGTACGGTTTGGCGTAGGTTGGTGTCGAAGGTGGCGGCTTTCTCTGTCGGCAAAGATATGTCGTCTTATTTAGGTGACTACCAATTCGGGGTTGGTGTGCCCTCTTGGTGGAGAAGGTATTTTACATCTTGTAAATCGCCTACTTGGAGTTGAAAGGTCACTCGGACAAAATGTCAATGTTACTCATTGACTTCTCCAATGCTTTCAACATGGTGAGTAGATCTCAACTCATCAAGGAGGTTCGTCTTCATTGTCCAGGTATTTCTCGCTGAGTAGAATTTTGTTACTTCAGGCCTGCTAAACTTTATTACGACCATTATATTCTTTCTTCTGCACTTGGAGTTCAACAGGGCGACCCTCTTGGTCCCCTGTTATTTTCTTTGACACTTCACCCCCTGATGAAGACTATTGCATCTCAATGCAAACTTGACTTGCACGCTTGGTACCTTGATGATGGTACAATCGTTGGCGACACACTTGAGGTAGCTAAGGCCTTGAAAGTAATCGAAACAGAAGGACCATGCAGGGGTTTACATCTAAATATAAAGAAGACGGAAATCTTTTGGCCTTCTATGGATCCCAGAATTTCAGATGAGGGTGTTTTCCCAGCTGATATTGGTAGACCTTCTAATGGTGTTAAAACTTTTGGGTGGACCAGTGAGTTTGGATATGAATTTTATCAGCAATATGGTGTTGAACAGGGTGAATAAGACTGTTCAACTAATGACTGCAATCAAAAAACTCAGGGACCCCCAAAGTGAGATGCTATTACTGCGCAATTGCACTGGTGTATCTAGACTATATTTTGCAATGCGTACTACCAATCCTGCAGCCCTGCAAGCAGCCACTGCCCTTTTCGATGATCATTTACTTAAGTATTTGCGGCTACTTATTACTGGAGATGGCGCGGGGTTTGGTCCTTTACAACATCGTTTAGCTACCTTGCCTATCAAAGATGGTGGACTTGGCGTTTACACCATGGCTGATACCAGCACCTATTGTTATCTCGCCTCTTAGAGTCAGACTACTTCGGTGCAAAAGGTGATCCTTGGTGATTCTTTCTCAACAGACAAGGGACCGCCTATCATTTTGCTCTTCGAGAACTTTATCCCGGGTATGTGGATTACCTTCTACTTCTTTGCGTCGATGTTATCGCCCCTCCTTCCATGCATTCCCCGGCGATTTACTTACTTTGATGCGGTTAAGAAGCAAATCCCCAATCGGTTTTCTATGTCTGCAAGAGATTCTATTTTGTGGCAGTGCAATCGTGTCAAGCATGCACAGGATTATTTATTGGTTGTACCCATTAGCGGGCTCAATCAGTGCCTTGGTCCTAGACAATTCAGAGCTGTGCTTTGCTATCGCCTCGGTATCCCACTGTTTGTTGAGAATGGATTATGCCCAAGGTGCAATAAATCCATGGACATTTTTGGGGATCACGCACTTCACTGTGCTAAATATATTGGTCCTAAGTATCGACATGATTTTGTTCGTGATGTTGTTGCTGAGATTTGTTACAAGGCTGGTGTGCCTGCACGCAAGGAGGTTCCTCTTGGTTTCCCGACAGATGAGGACAAAGGTTTGAAACCTGCTGATATTCTCGTGCTCAATTGGGAGAATGGGAAAGATGTTTGTATGGATGTCACAGGAGTATCACCCTTTACCGGTGATGGTGTTAGATCTTTCGTCCCGGGAAAAGCTATATCTAATGTTGTTTCTCGTAAACACACTAAATATTTGGATAAGTGTGCTTCACATGGCCATGGGTTGCGTGTCTTGGCTTTTTCTACTTTGGTGGAACTTGGTGAAGACAAATTTTTTTTTTCAAGCGTCTGAAAAACTATTTAGTTAGTAACGACGCTAGTAGTGGTTTTGGCAATTTTATTTTTCATAGACTAGGAGTTGCTATTCAAAGAGGTGTTGGAGCCCAGCTTGTTGCTAGGTTACCAACCAAAAGCATTGTTTAATTCATAAAGACTACAAAATATAAAGTTATGCAATCATAATTATAAAAAAAAAAAAAATGAACTGTGAAATTTAATCCATAAAGGAAGCACCTACAATACCAGTAATCATATTAGCTAATCACACAATAGATATCCAACAAAAACCTTGGAAAGTTGACTTTAAGTTATGATTGCAAAAAATAGAAAGTCTTCAAGTTTATGTTGATAGCCTTTTCATTCATAAAACCATACGAGAGGTGAAGTGGATGGAGTTAATTGTCTGTATTTTAGCATCAGTTGTTTGTGGATCCATAGTGTTTGTTATATTTTAAAATAAAATTTCTGAACAAAGAATGAAGTATATTATTTCTCAGACATTTATGGAGCTTTTATGATACAATGATCGGTGTCAACGCGTGAAGATGCAAGAGTAAATGGTTGGTTCTAATTTATAGGGTGTGATGGTGGAGAAGACAAACAAGAGAAGTTGAATAATATTTTTTTAATCTCAAATAAATGGCAGTTCAATGTGCATTTAGTTGTAAATAAATGTTTGTTTTATTTTTGTTTGAAACAAATGTATTTTAAATGCGTGAAGTATGATTGCAACTAGAAGCAGTTCCCAGACAACCGAGATTGGGATGAAGCAAAGGTAAATACTTGAATGCGCAGGCATACGAGCGTGAAAACGAGATACCAAAACCTTGATTTAAGTGCAAGTTTATTGCATTGGTGAATTGTGTATACAATTTTATACTATTTTGGGTAAGTATATATTTGTTTTTTGGTTTGATGGATTTGTTGAAAAATAGTTCATACCAGCAGAACAAGTGGAGGAAAGAGAAAATTCTACACATGTAAGGGTACTGTAATAGAAAAGAGGCATAGATTCCAAAGGCATCTCAGACTCTGATGAGGATGCAATGTGATACCCTATCGACAAAATACTGTCACCTCCTTCAATCTAGGCTCGAGGAAGGATATAACTTTGTGAGGTTCCTTTTTTTTTTCCAATTTTTTCTAAAATTGTAGTTATGAGAACTTTTTTGGTTTGGGAGTGTTGGGATATGATACGAGTTCTTGATTCCGGAATGTCTTTGATAACTTTTTAAAGATAAAATTGGATGGTTATTACTTATTTTTGATGGGCATAGATCTAATTGATAATTGTGATTACTGATATATTTGAGTGGTCTAACATAACAACAAAAAAGTATGTCATTTCTGTTTTTGGAATTTTTTTCCATCAGTACTGTTCTTGGAATACATGTGGAGATACATGGTTCATGACCAATAGAAACTCTAAAACGTCCAGAACCATCATCTTTCTTTTTCTCCATTAGTCATTCAACAAAACCAACAACTATGCCTTCCGCAACAAACTCATTTAGTTTTGTTTGCATTTGTCTTTATTTGATTCTTTTTATCATAGATAGCCTAGATCATGTCATAACACGGGTTGGTGATTAAGCCCCAGTTTACCAGAATTTGACGTGATAACACCGATCGGGGATTGAGCCCCAATTTACTAGGATTGATGCTCTATTAGTTCTTTTGCATTTCTATATATGGTCCATGAGATTCTGCCTAAGTAACTAGGGATGTAATAGAATGGAGTCGTGATGTTTTTTTTTGGAGTAAAAGGAAAATTCTTGCAAAAATAAATGATCTTAAAATACTCTGTAATTAGGTATATGTTGTTGGTTGCGCTGCTTAAACCCCAAACTGATCTCATCTGTACTCATTTATGGTTTGTATAGTTTGTATAGTTTATAAAGTGTAAAGTTAGTTGACTTGAAAATACGAGTGACAAACATCGACCAATAGTAAGATCCTACCTACTAATTCAACATGGCCATGTGGTGTTAATTTTGGGACTATGAAAAATATTCATGATTATAAGGGAAATCAAGATTTCTCGAATATATATGTTTTACGTTTGCCTCATGATATTTCAGATGAAAAATAATTGAACTATTTTTGTCACTAAATATCTGATCTTCTAGCAAATTGACTCATTGATTAGACATCATCAAGGCTATAATGATTGACACTATTGACTTATTTGAGTGAAAAGCTTACATGTTGATGGTGTTGAATGGTCAAAAAAGTTGATGGAGTATATGTTAAATGTCTTTATATTATATTGTTGACAAATTTTGGGTATTATCTTAATTTAGCTTAATGAATTTGGATGTGCTCTTTTTTGTCCAACAGATAGAACAGTTGGAAGCATTTTTGGCTGCAAGATTGATGAGAAAATGAACAAAGAAACTGATAAGTGTGTGGTAGAGCAAATATTTTGGATTAGGTTGAGAATAATTTACCTCCCTAGAAAGCAGATTAGCATATATTTTTTGGGAAGTAAGGAAAATTTATGCGCTATATCCCGGGGCGGAGCCAGAAAATTTTCTGCAGGGGGCTAAAAATAATTCTATAAAAAAATTTGGGGCTAAATGCTAAATATTGGTGGACTAAGGACTAAATATAGGATAAAATGGAGGGTGTTTGGATGGTTAATAAATTTTTTTGGAGGGGGCCAGTGTTAGCCAACCCCTGGCTCCGGAACTGGCGATATCGACCAAGGAGATAGTTATTTGTTGAACTTGCATAACTGTCTAAGATCTCTTTAAACTTTTCTTTCACATATCCACATATCTTATGTGTATGTTTTCGTGTATGTATGCAGAAAATGTAGGTGTTTTGATCATGCAGTGTCCGAGAAAGGTGCATCGGCTGAGATTGTTGGTGGAGCAATAGAATACAAACCCATGAAGAGGGGTCATCCGATCATGTAACAGTTTTTCTTCATTTTCTTCATTTTTTGGCTATGTAGTTCAAGTGAGTTGGCGATTTGGAGTTGTTTCTGGGCACTACCACATCATATTAAAAAAATTATAAATGAAAATAAACTTATTATACTTAAAGAGGAACGGTCCGTTTACACTTTAATTCTCACACTATCTCACACTTTGGGACCCTGTTTCGTGAATTAAAAAAAATGGCCTTAATTTCAATTTGAAGCTAAGATTTTTTGGACATGTTCCTATTGCAAAGCTCTATATGCCTACCGAAAATGATGCATTCCGAAATGTATAACACCATTATCTATCGACCTTAATTTCAATGGTTAAAAATCTGTTGATTTCCAACGGCTCATTTTCAAAGTAGTAAATGGTGTGATTATAAATTTCGAAATATGTTCATTTTTGGTGAGAACATAGAGCTTTGTAAGAGGAACATATCTCTAAAATATTGGCTTCAAATTCGTAATCGTTTGGTTTTTATCCACAAAAACAACGTCCAATATGTGAGATAGTGTAAGAATAAAGGTATGAGGAGATCCTCCCCTCATACTTGAATGAATAAAGTTTAATTTATTTAAACTGTTATTTATCTTTGCCCCTCATTTGGAAATTCATCTAAGAAAGTAAAAGTTTTGTGCGTTTGCACTCCATGTATTTACCTTTGTTGGTTAGTATTTGGGATTTTGATGTTTTTTCTTTTTCTTTTTAGGCAACAATAGAGATCTGCGAGAGAAAAATCACTCATAAATGTTAACTGTACAACGAGAAACACAAATAAGCAGCGTCGATTAATCCAACCAGAAGGAAATTATTACCCAATGGGAAGAATTGCACACAT
>JAJJWW010004822.1:0-63538 GCA_023531295.1 Papaver armeniacum
AAGCAATATGACCAACGAAAGGTCCCAAGACTGGTTGACTGATGCGAGCTTTCGGGAGATCCATGCAAAAACATGGATCTAATGAAGGATGCGATTAAATCATACTAGAACTTCCTCATCAGCTAACATCGGAGCTAAGTGGTTCATGTTCCCCGGAGATCAGAGCGGGGGACTAACATCCCGAATGAGCATTCTCAAATCAATGGTTTCATTTAGGCTTGACCCGGACCGGGAGGCGACCATGTTATTAGAAAACTTATGTGAATTGCTACACCTCTCCAAAGGACGTGAATAAAAACTTTCATTGTTAATGTAGGAATAGCCAGGCATCACTAGTTCCTGCACCCGGGGACTCAGGATCCGGGAAGATCCACCAACAATATTGTTTTCCTGTGTGACATGATGGTAGAGATCAGTGTCACAACCGGGCCTTGCATATTCTTTGCTCTAAATCGGGAACATAGAGTTTGACGCTCATTGACAGGCGCATCTTCCAATGTCATCACTCTAGACACTTAAAGCTGCCAAGGTGCCACCTACTTGAGATTATCGACAACCTACGATGAAGATTTGACAACCAAACTAGCACATATGGCTATCATTGACTTGGGTACAGCATGGGGCCAATTCAATCAGCGTGAAATTTGAAGTGATTGAAAAACAGCAGAGACTACCACATGATATTGGGAAGGCCGTGGCTGCACAATCTCAAATCATTCCTTCAACATACCACCAATACCAAAACTTTTCTTGAACGGAGAAGTTGTCCCACATCCCGCGTCTTTGTCCCCCTATGCACCGAGGTCATTGCGTAGAAGCACATGGGGCGGAGAGGGTTCAAAGGCGTGGCGACCAAGATTCTGATTTTCTGCTGCAAAATGGACATCGCTCGGAGATAGCGGCAAACTGGAGATCTCCGCGGGAGGTAACCGCCCTCTCCACCGTCTCCTGGAAAAGGAAGACCGCCCGATCTCCCTGGCGGGGCGTAACCCGTACCGTGCCAAGCGAGTGCACCCTTCACGCGGAGGCCAGAAGCAAAGGAAACTCACACATTACCACCATTGTTAGCAATTAGCGAGGGGAGACCATGACTCGGTCTCTCACCGAAAGAAACGTTTTCCATGATAACCGGAAGAAGTTTCAGACCTCCCTCGAAGGTGCCAAGACAGGACCCGACTTAACCATGGGCAGACTCGAAATTGTCAATATAGGGAATGAGGAATTCCGCGACCCATTGATGGTTCGGCTCTCCATTAGGCAGCTCAAGCTAGATACGACCTCAAAGAATACCAAGACGTGTTCGCATGGACTTACGAAGAAATGCAGCTTGGATGAAAAACTGTTCACCACCACCGTGTACGTGATACCGGATCAAACCCAGTCAAAAGCGGCCCTACCGAAGACAATTCCCAGGACACGGCGTAGAAGAACAAATCAAGGTGGAGGTCGAGAGAGTACTAACCGCTGGTTTTGTCAAACCTATTCACCATCCCACCTGGTTGGACAATATCGTTCCGTTAAAAAGAAGAATGGTCGGATCCAGGATATTGGCTGCCGATTTGGAGATCCGAACAAGTCGCCCTAAAGCGATTTCCGCTCCTAACATCGACATTGTTAGAGCGCTGCGGTGGATATGGTATGTTCTCTTTCATGGATGGATATAGCGGCTACAACCCCGGATAAGATGTATGAGCACGACTGAGTAAGACTGCTTCCAGAACCCTCTCGGAAACTTATATTACTGTGTATAATGCCTTTCGTCTGAAGAACAGTAGGCGCTGCCTGTAGCAATGACTACCATTTTCACGATATGATGCACAAGCAAGTCGAAGATTACATAGACGATGTGGTGGTTAAAATCGAAGACTCGAGCAGATCATCGAAAACGCTACGATAAGTGTTCGAAAGATGCCGCGAATACAAGTTGAAGATGAATCCTTTGAAATGCGCCTTTGGTGTCTCTTGGGGGAAGTTCTTAGGATTCCAAATAGCGGCCGCATGGATAAAAGTTGACCCGATCAAAACGCAAGATATCCTCACGATGCCACCACACGAACGTAAAAGAGCTCAGTTTCATGGGCAAGGTAAACTCCATTCGTCGCTTCATCACAGGGCTGGCACAACTTGATACTGCGTTTACCCCTCTTTGAAAAAGGGCCGAATTTCACATGGACTGCGTCTCAACAAGAAGCATATCGAGAAGATCCACAAACGCTTTCCTCCAGACCGTCATGAAGCCTCCTATGCAAGGGAGACCACTATGTCTTTACATCCTTTAAGGATCTGTCATTGAGCCCTCCTCGCTCAAGAAGGCGACAAAGGAATTGAATATCCATATACTACTTGATTGAACGTTAAGAGGCCAGCTGAACTCGAGATACCCCCAAAGCGGAAAAGGCGTGTTTAGCATTAATTTATTCCATCAGAAGTTCGGGCGCTACTCTCCTCTCCAACAAGGTGGTGTTGATATCCAAATCAGACCACTGTAAAGTTTCTCCTCTCGAAACCTTCCACGATATGGGGCGAGTCTAAATGGCTCTGTAGGCGTCGAGGAGTTCGACATGCGTGCTTCCACAGGGCCATAAAAAGGCTGTTGCAGATATGTTAGCATCATTCCCGGAGAAAACACCGAGAATCACGAGAAGATCTCCCGGGAGACCTTCCGAGATATCTTCTTAGTCAAAGAAGAAGCATAGGCTTCTTGTTCTTCGTAGCTCTTCCACCAAGCACTAATCTGGGAGGAGGCGGGTGTGGTACTAGTATCTCCTGCTGGAGAAGTCTTCTCGCTCTTTCCAAGCTAGACTTTTAAATGCACCAATAACTCAGGCTGAATCTGAAGCCTTCCTCATAGGACTATCACTAGCAAAACAGGGGGGCCACGCGTTTGGAGATAAGAGGAGATTCAAATTACTCATCAGCAGTGTAAGGATTTACGCATTGAAAAGCTGACGGCACCATACTGGCCGAAGCACAAAAAGCTACTAAATTATTTCGCCGATGCAACCATCACACACGTCGCCCGTAGCGGTAACAAGCATGCTGGTGCCTTTAGCTACACTAGCATCAAAGCTACATTTCGAAGGATCCAAGGAAACCCTTATGGTAAAGAAACAGAACCATAAGCTTCAACATGGCTTTCACAACACGGAAAGCCGAAGACGATGACTGGAGAACTCCTATCATTCAAAGAACTCAACAACTCACTTTTCAAGGGAAGGTCGACCTCTAGACTTTGCGGAATTTCTTTATGCTTCAAGATGTTACGTATCATCGAAACTTGGACAGCTCTCTTGTCAAGGTGTCTCGGAAAAGAGAAGCCAACAACTTGAACATGTCCATGCCGAAGTCTGTGGAATAACATCAGTAGTAACCCTCTACCGTCGTTTATAACGACTTGGATACTATTGGCCGGAGATGGAAGCCCAATCCAGATTACTCTCAGGCGTGTCCCATTGCCGGCGCCCCCATGTCGACAGTCTACAACATCAGTCACCGGAGGACTGGCGGGAGCCGTACATCGGCTTCCTTCGCGACGGCATTCTCCCTACTGACAAAGAGGACGTGTCCAAACTAAAACAAAAGTCCAAAAGATTCGTGTTCCATGATGGGGTTTTATATCGCAAGAGATTCGGAGGAAGTCTGCGGTGTTTGGGTGTCTACGTAAATCCCGGTTATGTTAAGAGAAATGCACGAAGGCGAACACCAAGGGAAACAGAAATTGTTCCTACGGATACACGAGAGGTACTCTTGGCCGACCATGGAAGACGACGCGACTACTTTCGTTGAAATGCAGAATGCCGATTCACGGAAACCTCATCCACGCGCCTCCAACACCCCACACTCGATAAGTAGCCATTGGCCCTTTTATAGCTGGGGACTCGACATCATTGGGAAAATCAACCCGTCATCCTCAAACAAGCATGAATACATAATAACCGCGGCCAGAGTACTTTACCAAGTGGGTTGAAGGCTGTCATCGAAGAAAAGAACCACCTGAACCCGCGATCGCGGCGTTCGTCGAGAACGTCATGCACCGTTTTGGCGTACCTAAACACATCATCACCGACAACGGCATGCCTTTTGCTAACAAGCACGGGGAACTACTTGAGAGGTACGGCATTAAACAAAGTCTTCTCTACCATCTACTATCCCCGTGGAAATGGGCAAGCGGAAAGTACCTACAAGACTCGATCCGAATCCTCAGTGACCAAGTTACCCGACAATCCAGGGACTGGCACAAGCAATTGCCAATGGCTCTGCGGGTGTCTGAGCATCTCTAGAAGCTCCAGGCATGTCTCCTACTCCGTCGTCGTCACAGTGCACGCGATCCTCCGGCCAGCGGAAATCAAGATCCAGTACGCCAGAATCAGCATGGCAGTGGACTTCGGTGGAATGAAGCAAACACTCAATGCGAGAATCGCGGAACTAGATACTATGGACTCGAGAAAGATCCCGGTCGGAGGAACATGCACAAGCATCTGAAACATGATTTCAGGGCGTACAATGACCATGTAAAATCCCGGAGTTTTTAAATGAAGGAGATACGGTGCTAAAAACCGCCAAACACATCTGACAAGATGCATCACACCGGTTTTCTCCAAAATGGGAAGGGCCGTACATTATCACTAAAGCGTATGACGGTGGTTACTACACAAGATTATCAAAGAAGATGGGGGAAAGCTGAGCGGTCATCAACGGAAAGTGGCTTAAGGCATACTCGCTAATCACTTCCACTGCAACATGCTACATCAAAATATGAACGTCAGGACACCACTCTCTGCTTTTACTTTTCTTTCTTGCCAATTATCAAATTTCAATACAATCCAATGAGTTAATGGAATTTCTTTATTTCTTCAAAAAAAAAAGGAGCCTTCAAACCTCGTGATACAAGTCGAGAAAAAGCCCATCTAGTAAATTATAATCCCTACAAAATATCATCTTCAATCGACCATGATATCTTTCAGTCCTACTCTTCAAGTCTCTAGTTAACTCTTCAATCCTCGAGACTCCAAGGCCAAGCTTTCTCCTCTTCCAAGGCCATGGCTTTGTGGCGGGAATCACACCAGCAAAGAATACCGGCTCGCTAGAGCTTTCACAATATTGAAACGATCATGACCGGTGATATTAAACTCCAAGGATTCACGGAGTGGACACCATGTTCTCCACCTTTGAATGGGCGACTACGAACAAGACGGATGGACATATTCTCCGTCGGCAATCATTGGCAAAAAGACGATTCACTACGGAAACCAAGGGAAGCGAGAAATTGTTCCTGAGATACCCGAGAGGTACCTCGGCCGACCATGGAGAGCAGCAGCTTACTTTCGTTCAGAAATGCCGGAGAATGCCGATTCACGGAAACCTCATCCACGCGCCTCCACTTTGCACTCGATAAGTAGCCGTGGCCCTTTTATAGTGGGGACTACGACATCATTGGGAAAATCAACCGTCATCCTCAAAACGGCATGAATACATAATAACGCTGGCCAGAGTACTTTACCAAGTGGGTTGGAAGCTGTCCGTGAAAGGAACCACTTGGAGCCACGATCGCGGCGTTAAATCAGGAACACATCATCTGCCGTTTTGGCGTGCCTAAACACATCATCACCAAGACAAACGGCATGCCTTTTGCTAACAAGCAAGTACGGGAACTACTTGAGAAGTACGGCATTAAACAAGTCTTCTCTACCATCTACTATCCCCGAAATGGGCAAAGCGGAAAGTACCAACAAGACTCGTCAAGATCCTCGGTGAGACATTACCACACGACAATCCCAGGACCTAGCACAAGCATTACCAATGGCTCTGCACGGGCGTACGAGAGCATCTCTAGAAGATCCATAGGCATGTCTCTACTCCGTCGTCTACAGTGCAGACGCGATCCTCCCAGCGGAAATCAAGATCCGTGCCGAATCGCCCAGCGAGTGGACTTAGGTGGAATGGCAGAAACACTCAATGCGAATCGCGGAACTAGATACTATGGACTCCAGAGAAGATCCCGGTCGGAGGAACATGCACAAGCATACGAAACGAGAATTTCGGGCGTACAACGGCCATGTAAAATCCAGGAGTTTTTAATGAAGGAGATCTGGTGGTAAAAACGCCAAACACATCCGAGAAAGATGCATCGACACCGAAGTTTTCTCAAAATGGGAAGGGCGTACATTATCACTAAAGCGTGTGGCAGTGGTTACTGCAAGATTATCAAAGAAGATGGGGAAAGCTAGAGGCGATCATCAACGGAAAGTGGCTTAAGGCATACTACGCCTAATCACTTCCATGACATGCTACATCAAAAATATGAACGTCCGGACACCTTCTGCTTGCTTTTACTTTTCTTTCTTGCCAATTATCAAATTTCAATACAATCCCATGATTAATGGAATTTCTTTATTTCTTCAAAAAAAAAA
This sequence comes from Papaver armeniacum, assembly GCA_023531295.1. Lineage (NCBI taxonomy): Eukaryota > Viridiplantae > Streptophyta > Magnoliopsida > Ranunculales > Papaveraceae > Papaver > Papaver armeniacum. Next base: position 6,411 of record JAJJWW010004822.1, read on the forward strand.
GAAGAGCCTTGAACCTCGTGATACAAGTCGAAAAGCCCATCTAGTAAATTATAATCCCTACAAAATATCATCTTCAATCGACCATGATATCTTTCAGTCCCTCATTCAAGTCTCCGAGTTAACTCTTCAATCCTACGAGACTCCAAGGCCAAAGCTTTCTCCTCTTCCCAAAGATGGCTTTTGTGGCGGGAATCACACCGGCAAGAATACCGGCTCTGTCGAGCTTTCACAATATTGAGACGATGTCATAACCAGTGATATTAAACTCCAGGATTCACGGAGGTGGACACCATGTTCTCCCACCTTTGAATGGTGACTTCTGCCTGTGGCACGGATGGACATATTCTCCATCTCGGCCAATCATTGGCAAAGAGAGTTCCTCACGGAAACAAGGTGGACGAACAACACTTCACTACGCTCTCGGTAGCGATATGGCCGTATGTCTTCCATATCCTCGTATAAAGGACCACGAATTCTTTCGCAAGACCGAGGAAACCACCAACATTAGATGGTGGGGGAGAGACACCTCATACGAGTCCCAAACGACAAAACTCATGAAGGTTGGATAGGGGTATTCATGACAAGAGAGCCCTAAATCAGCGTTCTCTAAGTCTGCAGCAGTCAACAAGGTTGGATTTGAAGGAAGGGGAACGACTAGGTCATCCTCGTCGATAACAGTAACGCATGCTCCAACGGGATATCTATGCACAAAAGGGAAATTTTCCATTCATCAAACAAGCGGTAAAGCGTACGTCAGTCTACCAAAGAAGAAGAAAACATACCGGTATGATTTTCTTAACCCAAATAACCCTTGTTGGGATGCTCCTGCAAGAGTCAGACCTCGCGCCTTCACCTGGATAATCTGGCTGGTTAGAAGATGATTCGCCTCTGTGCGACATGACAAAGAGAGAAACTCAACAAGAATAACCTTTTCTCAAACGAGGGAGACGGTATAATTGCATTGGGTATGAATACGGAACCTTAAAAAAGAAAGGAAGCAATAAGGGACATAACTCTTCAGTATTTTGCCACGATTGAAGCCGCGTGTGAAGGAAGGCAAAATAAGGAAATTTTGCTATCTGTCGAAACGCCTGCTCCCTCCTTGTTTACACCGGCCCCACCAATTGCGCCAACTTCCCAATGACCGCCCAAGTCACGCCAGCTAGCACGCTCAGCTTCCCCACCTTGCGCCGGTCCCGCCAGCTAGCACGATCAGCTTCCCCACCTTACGCCGGTCCCGCCAGCTAGCACGCTCAGTTTCCCAACTCGCGTCAACTTCTCAATGCCGTCTGACTTCTGTCTCTCAATGATACCGACTTCCCAATTGTGCTACAGCCTCCGATTTGTGTAAAACTGCCAGAGGCAAGGATTCCAAATCCTATCTATAAAAAGGTCAGACAAGCCTCCTTAATTCTCTTTACGATTTACTGTTGATAGTCTGTCACCATCTTATGCTTACCTCGCAACAAAGCCCTTGTTCGAGCTAAGCAGGGGACTTAATGTTGATGGTGGTTTTTAGACAAAGGGTAAAATTGTAAAACCCCGAATAACCTAATGTCACCAGTGACACATTTATTAGAACATTCAATGCATGTAGTCAGTAATTAATGGGGGGGTATTTTTTCAAATTAGGGTTACAACGAACAAAACCCCAATTCACCTCTGTGCCAATGGCAAATCATGTCAGCCACACCTAGCCCAAGCTAGCCGTGCCATGCCAAACGCACTCTGCCTTGGCCCTAGCTATGCTAGCCACACCAAACGCGCCAAAGCATGCCAACCATGCTAGCCGCACCTCCGTGCCAATGGCAAATCATGCCAGCCACACCTAGCCCAAGCTAGCTGCGCTATGCCAAACGCACTCTGCCTTGGCCCTAGCTATGCTAATCACACCAAACGCGCCAAAGCATGCCAACCATGCTAGTCGCACCTCCGTGTCAATGGCAAATCATGCCAGCCACACCTAACCCAAGCTAGCCGCGCCATGACAAACGCACTCGCCTTGGACCTAGCTATGCTAATCACACCAAACGCCCAAAGCATGCCAACCATGCTAGCCGCACCTCCGTGCCAATGGCAAATCATGCCAGCCACACCTAGCCCAAGCTAGCCGCGCCATGCCAAACGCACTCTCGCCTTGGCCCTAGCTATGCTAGTCACACCAAAACGCCAAAGCATGCCAACCATACTAGCCGCACCTCCGTGCCAATGGCAAATCATGTCACCACACCTAGCCCAAGCTACCGCGCCATGCCAAACGCACTCTGCTTTGGCCCTAGCTATGCTAGTCACACCAAACGCGCCAAAGCATGCCAACCATGCTGGTGGCGCCTCCGTGCCAATGGCAAATCATGCCCGCCACACCTAGCCCAAGCTAGCCGCGCCATGCCGAACGCACTCGGCCTTGGCCCTAGCTACTCTATTTGGTCGCACACGCCAAGCCAAACACCTTACCTTGGCCCTCCTAGCCGCGCCAAGCCAAACACCCTTACCTTGGCCATATTCGCGCCATGCCAAAGTAGCGCCGCGCCTAGGCTTGCAAACCGTGCAACCTAGGCCAAATTAGCCACGCATGCCATTGGCACATGCCAACACGCCATTTAGCCTTTCTTACCAATGCTAACAACATGCCATTGGCACATGCCAACACGCATCATTTGGTAGCTTTTCTTACGGTGCCGTAGCCCTAATGGCCGAGCATGCCATTGACACATGCCAACACGCTCGATGGTAGCTTTTCTTACCAAGCCGTGGCCCTAATGGCCAAGCATGCCATTGGCACATGCCAACACGCATCGATAGATTTTCTTACCGTGCCGTGGCCCTAATGGTCGAGCATGCCATTGGCACATGCCAACACTGGTAGCTTTCTTGCCGTGGCCTAATGGCCAAGCATGCCATTGGCACATGCCAACACGCATCATTGGTAGCTTTTCTTACCAAGCCGTGGTCCTAATGGGGAGAGCATGCCATTGGCACATGCCAAACACACACGCTTGTAGCCTAACTTGCAAGTCGTGCAACCTAGGCCAACTTGGACGTACGTGCCATTGACACATACCAAAACCCACGCTGGTAGCCTAACTTGCAAACCGTGCAAGCTACCACCAAGGCATTCCGCACACGCCATTGGCACATGCCACACACGCCACTAACAGCTCTGTCAATGCCACTTACACTCAACGTACAACCTACCACCAAGGCATTCCGCACATGCCACACACGCCACTAGCAGCTCTGGCATTGCCACTTGCACTCAAGGTGCAACCCGCAACAAAGGCATTGGCACATGCCACACGCGCCACTAGCAGCGCCACTTGCACTCAAGGTGCAACCAACACTCGAGACATTAACACAAACTGGGGGATGCTTTCCATGGTCTTGGTTTGGCGGTCACAGCATGCAGCGTACAATACGCTCACATTAAGAAAGCGTGAATAGGAATAAAGCGGTCAAATAAATGAGGAAATAATGGTGAAAACGTTTTCACCCATAAACACCATGCGGTTACCACCTCCTCCCATTATTTCACCTTTACTCTCTTCCTTCATGAGGCCAGGTACATTTCAATCTCGACTTATATAAATAGGTCTTACCTATTTCCACCAGGACAACAAGTCTCGGTGGGAGAAAAACATAACACTCTCGGAAAAGGCAACTTTGCAAGCTCTTCAAAAAGCTTTCATCTCTTGCAAGCTTCCGAAGCTTTCACTTTCGATACAAATCGAGACACTACTCTCCCGACTATTCTGGTCTCAACACCTTTCTTTGCTTCCCTCCCCAAATCAACCCTTCTCCTCCACTTTGTGACCGAAGCAAGTCTGGAACGGCCATTTCTTGGTTTAGGCCAGACTTGTACAGATTGATCTCTCGAATTTAGAAAGTGCTCACGTGCAGCATATTCGTTTAGGGTTTAAACCAGTTTCTCACTCACCTACCGAATTTACCAAAATCGGCGGAAACGATGTTTACCCATAAACATCAGTGTTTAAAAAAAAACATAAATTAGTTGAATTCAATAATCAATTACTCCCACAGACCTAAGATTTTAATCTTTTCTCAAGAGATCTTAAAAAGTAATTGTTCATTAAGTGCATCTGCGGATACAATTGTGCTCAACCGATTAATGAACAACTATTGTTTCTGAATTGCTTAATTCACGCATATACACTCAAGGTCCATGTGTTTTGTTCCCTTTGTATACATATGTGCTTTAATGCTGCGAAGCTAAGACGATAAATTTCAGCAATGTAAGGACAAACCTTAAGTCTCTAAGTCTCATGATCATAAATATTCAAACTTAATTGTGAGATTAGTATTAATGGATTCTTTCTTTATAGAATCCATATGACTACAAAAATCAAAGTCCGAAAACCCAAGCAACTCTACTTGGGTTGGCTAACTAGTTGTAAGACATAAATTCAGATGTACCTCAAAATTCTTGATAGCTTTCCTGTCATTTGTACTCCGATTCAGGAATTTAGCTAACATATATCAACAAGTTGTTATATATTCCATATCAGAATTAAGACATAATGAAGATTAAATTTATATCTTATATGCAATGTGAAACAAAATTTGTTAAATATGTTATTATCTCAAAATTCTTCGAATATATTATATACGCTTTACATGAGAGCTTTAGTAAGCCACATGATGTGTGACTATCACATGGTAAGCTTCATTGACATCCTTTATTTCGAAAAACATAGATACATGCATAAAGTCAAGATCACTACTCTTACGAAGTAAGTCTTAACATAAAATACCAAGAGTGTGAACTTCTCCCACTGATCTTGAGGTATACGCATGGATCTACAATAATTTCATCCAAAACCCATTAACTTTCATGGTCTTGTTGAATTTTACATATGCAATGCTCGAGAGGCTTGCTTAATTTCATACTTTGATTTCTTAAGTTTGCAGTCTATGTGTTATTTTCTTTATAAGGCAATACCTTCTTATTGACACGCGTAAATTTTCTTTATAATTCATCATTAATAAAGGCTATAGATTTTCACATTTGAGTAATGCAACTCTTAAGTGATGTTGAGCTACTAATAATACTATGATTTTGAATAAGTCTTTCTTTGACACGAGAGAAAAAACTTATTTATAATCAATACATCATTTCAGAACAAAATCTTTGCCTACAAGTCGGGCTTTATATCATTTAGTATTACAGCCATGCTAGGGGTGAAATACCCACTTGCACACAACTGTTTGTTGTCGTTCGAGAAACTAAATAATATCCTGAACTTGACGTTCAACCATCAATTTTATCTCACATAACATCAATCCATTAATCAAAATTATTATACACATAATAGTTTGTGTACCGGAAACCGACTTTACCATCCCATGTCAAAATTAAATAAATTCTTGTAACCAAATCACTGAAACAACATGAATAACTTTCTTTCAATCTCTTTTGAGACCTTCTTAATGTTGGTTCGTGTTGTTATCAAAAATTTCTTTATTGGCAGTAATTTTATTATAGAGTATTGGATCAGTAATTTGTGGTCTTTCATTATCTAACCTTCCGACAATGAGAAGATTCACAATATCTGTAGAAATCTTAAATAAAGGGATCATTATCATGACTTCTTGAACAAATATATCCACGTACTCCCACTGATTATGCCATCATTAACGAATTTATATTTTTGGTTTCAATAAGTCTAATACTACGGTTAGAACGTTAAAGAATACCATTTGGATTATTTAGGAAAACCAATGAACCAATAATAGTTTCCAAATCCAATTTTCATTCTTTGGAATATAATGCCTCACCTTCAACTGAACAATCATAACTTAAAGGTGATTTAAACTAGTTTCCAGCCATTCTATTCCAAAGTGTGTCTTTGAAACTGCTTTACTCGAAAATCTATTTTAATTATACAGTTGTATAAAGAGCATACATTCACAAATGTATAACCATTATGCATGACTCATCATGCTTCTAATCATTTTCATAAAAGTATGATTTAGCCTTTTGTTATACACCATTATGCCAAGGATAAATTGGTCTTGTGTATTGAGCAACAATGGCAAACTTTTAGAGATACTACGTAAAAGATTTAAGATATTATCATATTTTGTCATACCTTTTGCAACATCCACCACCTTTGCTAGACTTTATGATTTTCACTTGTTTCTATAATTGCTTCCCAATTTTAATAATGAGTGTTTGAAAAAACGTCCACAGATTGAGATTTATGATACAATGATAGACGTACAAAGTAACGTGAAAAACCATCAGGTGATAACAAAATGTATCCACCAAAAAAATTGGACCATAAAAAGTCTACAAAATAATCATAATCATTAATTTAAGAACAAAGCTAGTATTTACAATAGAGATACATAACAATCATACTTACACTAGTTTCATACATTCAATAAGACTCTCCTTTGGGTAAAATCTTATCAAGGATGAAAGTGAGACATGAAAAATATTTGTGGATATTTTACATTCTCATACACACAATATTATGTTTGTTAAATACCACAACTAGAGTCACCTGTGGGAGAATCTCGTCTTAACATGTTTTAACAAACTCAAATAATTCTAATGTTTAACCTAATACATCGAAATAATGGACACCTGTGGGTAGCTATTATTTCACATGTATATGAAACATTTAGATAACCTTAATGCTTGTTTAAACGTGTGAACCAAAACTACTTGTGAGCAACGTTGTCCTAATCGTTAAATCAAACTAAAAGGACTCAAAATATAGAAAACTTACAAGATAAGAGTTTAGTATCACTGTGGCGATAACTAAACAATCCAGCAAACATGTACAATTGCAAATATCACACTAGCTTTTCCCACTCAATGATATGGGCATACTTGATCTTATCATAAAATTAGTCGATTATAAACAGTTATGAGTAACCCTAAAAAATAATCAGAAACATTTATTCAAAAGGATGTCATACATAATTTGTGAAAATAAATATCCAAACATGATTAACCTTTCATAAAAAAAATCGAGCATTAAGAAAGTCTATAAGTAGAATTCAATGGTGAAATTTCGTTGAAGAAAATTCTTTGATGCATCGGTAATTTAAATATGGTACAAGCTTAAAAATCGTGATAAATAATGGTTATAGTATGGATAAAAATGAAGGATGTTTAGAATAGGCAATCAATATCACTTTCACAAATATTTGAGAATGTATCCAAAAATGAAACCTCAATTTCTTTAGAGGATGCAACAAAGTTTTGGATATAAAACAACATAATACTCCCTCCGTCCCACCATTAGATGACCTACTTAGTTTTAAATTTTGTCCCATCATTAGTTGACCTATTTCATTAAGCAAGGGAATCTTCTAAAATTATCCTTTTGAAAGATTATCGTAAGTATAAGAAATATGTATAATTTGATATTCATATTTATACTCGTTGCGTAGGTGTTTTAAAATGCTTTTCAATGATACAAAGTTTACGAAAATCCATGGTATAGTTTGAGAGATAAATCATTTCTAAATTTTACAAATTATACCCGTAAGGGTATAATTGTAAAAAATACTTAAAAAGTCTCATTTCCAATACTTGCCTTAAGAATTGTGCAAACTTGAACTAGGTCATCTAATAGTGGGACGGAGGGAGTAACAATTTTCATGAAAAGCTGAAAAATCGGTAATGAGTTACTCAACTTGATGATGATTTAACTTAAGTAAATTTTCTATTATGCATTTATACGAATAATGAAAAATTGTGTAGCATTTACTTAACCATGACCTTTATTTTTAGTAGGAAACACCAATTGGTCCTACAATTAATATATTAGAGAGAGTCTAGTCCAATTGACCTAGTCAATTATCTGTTTGGTCCTATTTGGTAATATAAATTATAGTTTGGTCCTAAAAATTATAGTTTGGTCCTAGGGTGATGTCATGGATGATGTAAATGTCATCTTGTAGTGGCAAAAATACCCTTATATTATTGTTTGGTCCTAGAAAATAATGGTTTGGTCCTAAGGTGACCATATATATACAAAAATTTAATAGAAAATATCTCATTCTCGGATTTACTTTCTCTCTCCTCTCTATTTCAGATCTAGTTTCTCTCCTCCCCATTTTTTATTTTTTCTGTTACTGTTCATGAAGAACGGCGAAATTTTTAGGTTTATTCGTCACTATTTGTTGCTGAAGACGATGATGAAGAAGATGGAGATGATGAAGACGACGGAGATTTTTGCGTTTCTTCGTCACTTTTTGTTGTTGCTGTTGTTGAAGAAGATGAAGATGATGAAGACGATGGAGTTTTGAAGATTTTGCTGCTGCTGTGTATGACGAATAAGAAGAAAAAGATGAAGAAAACGATGAAGAAAACTAATATAACCTTTAATATTCATCTTGGATCTTGATTTTTTTGGTGTTGTTAATGAAGATTTGATGTTTTTGCTGCTGGTGAAGTCAATAAAGCTGATGAAGAAGATGAATATTTATGCGTTTTGTTGTTGTTGCTGCTGCTGCTTAAGATGAACTTCATTCCTGGAATGAACTTCATTACTGAAATGAACTTCATTTTTGGAATGAAGTCTGTTTTTTTAGGTTTTTATATGGACTTCATTTCTGGAATGAAGTCTGTTTTTTTAGGTTTTTATATGGGCTTCATTTCTCGAATGAACTGCTACAAGAAAATAAGTAAAAATTAACACGGAAGGGTACTTTTGTCAGTTTAATATTTTTAAATAATTATGGACCAAACAGTAAAGGCATTTCCAAAAGGACCAAACAGACATGGGCCCACCTAAAAAAGGACCAAACGATATTTTCCCCTTATTTTAATGTCTAAATGCAGTCAAAATTGGCACTCAAGCTAGTAAATGAAGAGAAATGACATTAGACACCTGCTAAAACGTAAAGGGGTTCAGATCTATAATGTATGATCAACGATCATATCCGTCAGTATTTTATTAAATATGTGAACTCCAATTGCTTGTGGGTAATTTTCGTTTGAATAAATTTAAGCAAAACAATATTATAAGCACTTGACAATATAATCGCTATGGATCAAAAAGTTATTTGAAATCATTGAGGTGATTGCCAAATAACTTGATAATAATGCCATTATCATAATAATTCGATAACCGTTAAACCTTACCTTTACGGTTTGGCGAATTCTTACTTATAATAACATTATGATTTGGAATGAAGCCTCTTCCTCACAGCAGCAAAACAATACTGACAGCACCGCTTATCTCAGAAACTAGACTCTAATGCAAAGTTATTTCCATTGGGACAATCCTCTCCCTGTCCCAAAAAGGCCAAGACTGGATGGCCTGGAATTGACTTTAGCTCCTCCAAATCCAAGTCAGGCAGAAATTAGGGTTTTGGAAGAATCTGAATATGAGGATTCTTTGAAGAACTACCCTCATCAATGGTTTAAAGGGGAATCTTCAAGTGGTAACACCAAGCCAAAGTACAATGAAGATTAGTCTATCAAAATATTAATCTCAATGCAACAACAGAACTGAAAAGAATTCATGGATATTCAGCCATCAGGGCCCAAAAGTTAACTCATGTTTTTACTATTATTTTATTTAGCTTGTTTCTTTTGTCAGTCTTAGTACTTGTTTCCCTCTTTTTTCTGTACTTTAGTTCTTTTGTTGTTTTAGTTTAGCTGTTACTTGTTCTGTTTTGTTAACCAATACCCTTTAGTTCATTTCCTAGTAGTAATCAATCTTTTAATTGCTTTGTTGCGGTTATCTGCTTCATTTCTGGTCAGTGCTTTACTGGCAGTTTTGATTTTAACTCTGTATTGCTTTAGCAGTTGGCAAACTCACAGACCCTACCAGAATTCTTTGACAGAACTAGAACAATACTGTGAACTTGTGCCAGATAAGCAGTGGATTTTTAACAGCCTCTCTTGCCTGAAATCTTAAATAGCCCTGAAACTTTGTTTGCCTGTTAAAAGGGGACTAAATTTGGTGTTTTTGTGTTTTCTGAATATTAGAGCTTCAGGTTTTTACTCTGCTGTCTTCTTTTCCTGAAAAGTTGTCCCAGTTTTCTCTGCATTTTCCTCAGGCTAAGAAAAGTTATATGATCCTGGTGTAGTCTTCTTCTCTGTTGAATTTCTTTTCTTTTTTTTTACCTGAGATCCTTAGTTGTACTTTCTACCTGGTTTTTCTTAGCTGTGTATTTATTAAATTGGCTTGCCTGCTCTTTAGTTCTTTTTCTGATGGCTTTTCTGAGCTGTTTTCTTTTCACTGTAACTTGGTTTAAAGCTTTAATTTCCCCTCCCTGGTTTTTTTTAGTTTGCCTTGTTATTTTCCACTGTATCTTCATAATGAAGCTTCTCTCTTGGAATGTCCAAGGGATTGGAACTCCTTTAACTAGAGATCATCTAAACCATCTATGCCAGGATCACAAACCAGACATAATGCTTTTATCTGAAACAAGAGCCCAATTAGACAAAATGGAATTTTTCTTAAAGAAATCCAATTTTCATGACTGGTTCATTGTCATCTGTGGGAATAGCTAAGGGGTTAGCAATTGCTTGGCACAATAAAATGGATATAAAATTATTATCTGAGAATCTTAATGTCTGTCATTTGGAATCAAAAATAGGAGAAACAACTATAAAAATGATTTGTGTATATGGTGCAGTGGAAGCTGGTGAAAAAATTTCCCAGTGGTCTTATATTTCAGATTTAGCAAAAGGGATTAAAAATCCATGGTTTTTAATTGGGGATCTAAATATCATCTTAGACCCGTGAGAGAAGCAAGGTGGAAACAACACAAGCTCGAGTAGTAAAGCTTTTGTTACAAAAGCGATAGGCTCAATGGGTCTACAAGATGCGGGTTATGAAGGGGCACGTTTCACTTGGTCAAATAATAGGAGTGGCGAAACAAACATTTGCGAGAGAATTGACAGAGCGCTGGAATCTTTCCAATGGATCCAATTATTTCCGGATACAAAGGTAAGCCATCTATCAAGAGTAGGGTCAGACCACACACCAATATTGTTTGACTCAAACCCGGAACCCCAGAAACTACAGAAACCTTTTAGATGTATCCGATCCTGGTTAAACCACCCTACTTTATCCTCAGTTGTTGAGGCTTCTTGGAAACTAAAAGCCAGAAATTCCTCAAACTTAGCCCAACAATTAAAATGCCTATCCTCGGATTTAGGCCATTGGAATTACGAGGTTTTCGGTAATATCCACAAAAATATAAAAAGACTGATTTCCAAGATAGAGAATATTCACAACTCGGGAAATATTTCTACCAAAATAGCAAAGCTAAAAGATTTACAAGCTGAGCTTGGAAAATGGTGCGAAATCAAAAGTGATTATTATCACCAGCTCTCTCGTGATAAATTTTTCAAGGAAGACGATCAAAATACATTATATTTCCATGCTTCGGCCTCCAACAGGAAAAAAAAATCAATGCAATTCATACCCTCGGAGAGCCCTCAGGTCTTTGGATTTCAAATAGGGAACAACTAAATTCCCTTCTTATAAACCATTTCACTCTTATTGGAACTTCGAATATAAGTAATTATAATGTTGATTTGTCGGAAATAATTAAGCCTTGTATTTCCAATGAAGAATACATCTCCTTAACTCAAATCCCATCTAGAGAAGAAGTTTGGTCCACTATATCCAATATGAATCCTTGGGGTGCTACAGGCCCAGATGGTTTTCAACCGGGCTTCATCAAAGCAAATTGGGAAATCTTGGGCCCTGATATAACCCATGAGATCCAAAAAAAAAAATAAAACAAGAATTTTGGCCCAGGATTTAAATCATTCATTCATTACCCTTATCCCAAAAACCACCACTCCTCAAACCCCGGGTGATTTTAGACCCATCAGCCTCAGTAATACAGTCTACAAAATTATCTCAAAAATTCTCGCAAACAAACTAAAGCCTATTTTAAACAGAATCATTTCCCCAAACCAATCCGCCTTTCTCACAGGAAGACAAATCACCGATAAAATCATCATTGCTCACGAAATAATTCACTCAATGAAAACTTCAAAGAAAAAGAAAGGTTTCTTAGCGCTAAAATTAGATCTTTCTAAAGCTTTTGATAGGGTTGAGTGGCCATTTATCAAAAAGGCGATATCCTGTTTCGGTTTTAGCGATACCTGGGTCAACCTAATTTCTCAATGCATCTCCACTTCTTCTTTCTCCATCCTCCTAAATGGCTCCCCAGGTCCAAATTTCACTACCTCCAAAGGTCTCAGACAAGGGGACCCTTTATCCCCATATCTTTTCTTTATTAGCATGGAGATTCTTTCCAGACTTCTAGAAGAAGCTACCATCGAGAAAAAAATTCTGGTAGAAGCATCTCGCACCTTTTCTTTGCTAATTATTGTTTTTTATTCACAAAATCCGACCTGGGAGAAGCAAAAAATCTTCTAGATATCCTATCCTCTTTCGGGGAGATTACAGGCCAAATGGTAAATCACCAAAAATCCGGAATTTACTTCAGCCCGAAAATCCATCCCAAACATGGGAAAATAATAGCAAAAATCCTAAAATTTTCCCTGATGATGAAAAAAGATAGATATCTTGGAACCCCCCCTTTTTTTCGACAGAAATAGAAAAGAAAACTTTGAACCTCTTCTTCAAAGATACTACAACACTCTTTAAGGTTTGGAAGGCAAAATTGTTATCTCAAGCGGGAAGAACAGTTTTAATACAATCGACTCTTCAATCTTACCCCACTTACCAAATGCAAATGTTAGCTCTACCCAAAGAAACTTTGGATAAACTAGACAAAATTCAGAGAGATTTTTGGTGGAAAAAAGACGATTCCAAGAAGAAAGGTGGATATATAAGGGCGTGGAATAATATGTGTCGACCTAAATCTCAAGGGGGATTGGGTATCAAGAACCCACATAAGTTTAATATTGCTCTGTTAACAAAGCTGGCCAGTAGATTAATAATTGAAAAAGACCAACTATGGGTAAAACTTTTAGAAGCGAAATATTTCGATAATGGAAACCCAATGGAACCAACTAGAAACTATGAGCTATCTTGGATATGTACAACCATTCAAAAAGGTCTGAATATTATCAATGTAAATTATACTTGGCAAGTAAAAAATGGAGACCAGGTGAAGATTTGGGAAGACAATTGGATACCCAATGAAGAGATCGTAAACAAACCAATAGATAAAGAAGAACCCTTACCTCAGAAAGTCAAAGAGCTATTAAATGCAGAAGGAGAGTGGAACTGTGATTGAGTAACTAACTTATTCACTCCCGAAATAAAGGAAAATATTCTGACAATTCACCCTAGAGTGAAAGAATCAGATAAAATTAGATGGAAACACCATGATTCGGGGGTGTTTTCTCGGCAAAAAATATATATAATTTTTTTAATCAATCAAGGCCAGGATAATGAGAACGACAAGGATTTCCCCTGGAGATCATTATGGAAAATACAAATTATCCCAAGAATTAGACTATTCATCTGGAAGTTAATTCAAAAGGCCTTACCCACAAAAAGTAGACTTGCAGCCCACAATTCGGAGATCTCGCCAAATTGCCCCATGTGCAATTCTCAAGAGGTGGAAACGGAACTACATATTTTCAAAATTTCCCCTTCGCGAGGGCAATATGGTTTGGGTTTTCCCTTGATGCAGCAAATTCGCAAATCTCCACAGCTTCGATTGAGGACTGGGTTAAAACTTGGATTGAAGACCCAAATTTCTTACAATTCAAGGAAAAAATTGCTACTATTACGTGGTTTATTTGGAAATATAGGTGTGAGGTAGTTTTTCAACAAACAAACCCAGATCCCACAAGACTGATCGAACAAATCAATAATTATATTAAAGAGGCAAGCACCAAGGACAGTTCTTTAACTAAAAAAGGAAATAAGATTACTAGATCCTCTTGGTCGGACTTCAATTCAAATTGGATAATATTTGTTGATGGTGCTTTTAAAAAAGAGGATTTATCTATGGGGTACGCTTTCATCCTTTACTCAACTGACCAAGAAGCACTCATGCATATATCAGTGGGTTCAGAGATGGATTTCTCAGCCGTTCATGCAGAAGCAAAGGCGCTCCTAAAAGTTTTGAAATGATTAGAAGAAAATCTCCTCTCAAGTGTTATAATAGCTATAGATTGCAAACTCTTGGTTGATTCTATCAACAACTCTGGTGAGATCACTTCTTGGGTACTGAGAATATTTTTGAAGACATTATGCAAATTCTAAAAAGACTTCCTCAAGCAAAAAATCAGACACATAAATAGGGACCATAATGCAGCGGCGGACTCAATAGCTAAAGAAGCGAGGATTACAAGATCCCAACACAAGACAAGCCACATCCACCTGAAGGTCAAAAAGTAGAGTACCAGGATCGAACTTAGATCAACTTCGAGTATTGGATAGGATCGAGTCTACATTAGATCGGTGAACAGTTGTAACTCTTCTGCTTTCATTTTTTAAGAACTTCTTACTACTGTACACAAAACATTAGTGGCCCACAAAAAGCACAAAACCTTTAATAAAGGAAAACGGCAAATGGGTTTGCAAGCCCACTAATCTATCAACACTTAAAGTCTTAAACAATTAAACATGAAATATTTTTTAGGGACCATGGTTTTTTTGGGACCATGGTCTTATTAGGCCAACCTCCTATACTTATAAGGGGTGTCCTAAAGTTAGGTAAATACACATTTACCCTTTACTTTAATTTAAATTAAAACTAACCTAATAAATATATAAATCTAATCATATACATCTAATCTAAATGAATCTATTAACCAAAATCAAAATCAAAAACAAAAACAAAAACAGGAGGGGAATTGAAATTTTTTAGTTTTGAAAAAAAAAAAATTATTCTCTTCTTCTTCTCTCTTTCCTTGACGTTTCTTGGGTTTTTCGATTGAAAAACCCATCAATCTTTTTAATTCGTTTTTGATTGGGAAAATTGAGTAGAAATCATCAAAATATGGTTTAAATGGAAGTTAAAGTGACATGTTCGGTTAGGAATATTTTTAAAAAAAACTAGTTTTGTAACCGAACATTCTGAAACCAAGAACACGAAGAACACTTCGGTTATCACAAATTTAATTTTCGTAACTCGCAAAAAATAGTTTTAACCGAACTCCTCATTGAAAACCAATATATTGTGTTCGGTTGGTCCCAAAAAAATTCTAAAACTAGTTAGTAACCGAACTCTACCCAAAAAAAAAAAAAAAAAAAAAAACAATGTAACCGAACTATGTTATTTTTCCCACTATGTTGAGTTGTGATTTAACCGAACTTTGCCTACTCTGTTTGGTTGGTTCGCAAAAATTTCTTAAACTATCTAGTAACTGAACTCTACCCATATTACAAAAAGAAAAAAAATCCAATGTAACCGAACTGTGCTATTTTGCCTACTATGTTGAGTTTAGTTCTTAACTCTAACTTGTCCCACTATGTTCGGTTTGTTATAAAAATCTTGACAAACCGAACTCTTCACTAATTGCATACATGTGGAGTTCGGTTAGATATGTTGTTGGGTTAAAGTTTGCGAACCAAATAGGAACATTACTCTCCGTAAATCCTATAAACAAAGTTGGTCACATGTCTGTTTACCGAACGACTAATAACCTCCATTAAAGAGCGAGTTCGGTAACCCGCGTGTTTGGAAAAAATAAAGAACTACACTTTCAGATGAGTTCGGTAACCTGTTCTTCACATAAGGTAACCGAACAAGCCCAAAGCTACTCTAAAAATTTCTGTTTTTGAAAATTTGGAGCAATTCAACCAACATTATATAAGTTTGAAGCATACAGGTACCCAAATACCCTTCCTCAGGTTGTGGTTGGTAAAATCTATCGTTTTCATGTTTTCCTTCTTCATCTTCTCTAACTTTACCTCTCTCAATAATTCTACTTCTTTAAAAAAACCATCTGATTTTTTAATCTCACTAATTATCTTTAACTTAATCATCTAACTAATCATTACACTAACTATTATTAACACTAACTAATCATTACACAAAATTAATCAGGAGGGTAATTTAGGTATTAATATAAATATCTAGATAAGGGGTGACCTAGATTTACTTCTAATGTCTTACCCAGAATAAAACCATGGTCCCCCACAAAAAAACCATGGTCCCAAAAAAAAAAAACAGTTCTTAAACATGAACACATACACGTAATCACAGGCCCAAAGAAAAACACGTCCATCATGTTTTCATTTTCATCCACAGTAGAAACACAAAACCCTAGTTTATGATATTTTAATTTGGTACTATAATATGCGACTTAGTAATCGGAAACGCGATACCCAGATCAACGATTGAACATTAATATGATTGTATTAAAATAACAATAATGTTTTTGCATATAACTAATGGACGATCATGAGTTCTAAACACATGCTCTAGATGCCAACTATAAGTTTTAATTTATAAATTATTAATCATAGGATCGTGTACTTCATGATAATCACACAATAATATGCTAATAGAGTTCATGAAAAATACCTTATAGCGCTAACTCCGTAGTTCGTTATCGATCAACAAGTGGTAGCGATAATAACTTATGGAGGTCATGGTTTCTCTATCTTGACCTTAGCCGTAATGAGTAATTCCTTGGATACAATAGTAATGGTTATTGTTTCCCTTTCATAGGTAGAGAGAGGGCCAAGTTCCTAGGGTTTTAGTATTATACATTAGATCTCGACCGTCCATCAAGGAAGAGATATATCAGGAATTTAACTCCTTATATAAACCAGGTTATATATATTTAGCAATATCCTAGTTATAACAGAGATTCTCACATGGGCCTAATAAAGATAATTAATCTCATAAGAAATTATCTTACATGGAGAAGATTGTCATCCTGCCTTTTAGCGACTTTATGCGGTTGTGTAATAGACTCCCTCAGAAGTCTAAGCATCAACAGTCTCTCTTTCTTGGCTGGACTTGGCCATAGATGCTCTTTATAATTATCAATAATTTGCTCAACAAATTCTTTTCTAGCTTCCTCGATCAACTGTTGCCTGCTGGGAGCTTCTAGGGTACATGAGATTATGGAAAGCATTGATTTTTCAATCTTATCGTGCCAGCGCCGCTAAATATGTGTAGAAACATTGGCACTAAGCCTGAAGTGTAACAGAATGTTAATGCACCAAAACAACAGAAGACCACACCAAACACAAAAGGTATTAAACTATATTGATTAACAAGAAATAACAAATCAATTTGATATCCTATCTTCACCCAATGAAAATAACATCAGACAACTCATAAAACCAACTAATCGGTCATACTAACAGTAACACCGCCTGCTAGCAACCTCATCAAATCAAACACAATAAGTTTGAGATTGTCAGTTTGTGGCACTCAATAACAAAAGGAAGGCCTCTAGATAAACTGAAGGGGTCTCAATTGTGACAAGGTCGAATGCAATGGGACACGGAAACAAAGTAAATTAAATTTGGACTAATATAATAATTTCCTTGTCCTATGAATTCAACCAACCTTAATTTTCATGAACAATTCTAGGGTATTTATTTTCCGTTTGTGCAGCAACTTAAATATATATTGACAAGATATATAATCATAAGACGTGTAACACAAAATAAATGCATCTCTGAAAGAAAGCAATATATGGTATGAAAAATAAGGATTACAATACAACTATATCAGGTAAAATGCAATAAGATCATTAAAGCAATAACGAGTGTTCTTACTAAAAACCACATATTCTGACAATAGAACATCTGTCATCTGACTTACTATGCTCAGATCTCAAATTCCCAGTGAACCCAAAATACACATCCAATATGAATTGGGCGGCTAGTGCTTCTCAAAGCACCTGTGTACGTTAAATTATTCTTACGGCTACGATTAATCATATGCCTGTAACATCATCTTTTCACTTACGCTTCCTGGTATACTTCAATATGGACGTTATCAAACCACCTTAATAGGCTTCTCTATCTATTTATCTTATCATCTTCTAACAGGTTTTGTCACAATTTTTTCTCAAAATCGTCCCATTTTATTATTTTTTTCAAAACACTAATATCACTAACAAACAATTTTAGCATCCTCATCCTGCTGCCTGATTTTGAAAACAAAATTATCAACAAATACAACTAAATGAAACAGGTGTCTACCTAACTGCATCTGCAGACACCTGATGATACGCTACACAACAACAACTGAACTGAACAAGTGTGTTTAACTGCAGCTGTAATATTTGAAACAAATCTAGACGCTAGAATTCCATCTTTTGATATGAGTTGTCCAAAGGCGGGCAGGCATCTCAAAAAGCATGCCATCTGACACAAACATAACCACAACAGATGAAATCAAGCTTCGGCAACTCGGTGAAGTTCAGTTTCTCTCAAGGAGCCAATCAGAGGGATCTCAACATGTACTCAGTTGATTTTCCACGGCAGATCTACTGACTGTAGAAGATAACACGTTATCGATAGAAAAGGGTCCTAGGTTTGTAACAATGGACTCAAACTAATCCGATCAGTTAATGATACAGGTGTATCCGTACTCCTTTAGGGAACTTAGTTAACCTCAAGCTAAGCTGAGGGAAGAATCCTAATCTAGGCAGGAATCCTTGTTTAGGCAGAATTCCTAGTTAGGGAAGAGTTTTGTTTTAGGAAATACTCTTAGTTTATGAAATAGATTCATAATAAAAGTCGTTGGTCGGCTGAGTACGATGAAGGCTATAAATAGAGGGCTTTGGATAATATCTAAGGACGGAATTCTAGGCACAAAAACCTAGAGAAAGCTTGGAGCAATACTTGTAGAAGCTTAGCAAACAGTTTAAGGTTAATCCACTGTTAGAGAAGATTGTGAGCGTAACAAAGAGAGAATTATAATCGTTTTCTTGTTCATAATCTAGAGAAGATATTTTATTCGAATTACTACTTGTGTTCTGTTTTCTAAGTTTCTCGTCTATTATCATTCTGAATTCCGCCTTAATAGTAATAGCTACCAAGGTATAAATATCGATACGTATCAAGTTGGCATCACGAGCAAGGTTAGTTTTTAGGGTAAATCCCTGTGGTTTATGGTTTTCACTAGATCTTTGTACATAAAGCTTGGTGAGGTGCTCGAGAAGCTAGAAGACGTTAAGAATACAAGGGTGTTGATGGGTGAAAACTACTCCTGCAGAATTTGGTAATTTGGGGTGTGGATGAGGAATGAATTTAAACCTTCAACAAATGCACTGCGCGGTGAGTGCTTGTAGATTCGAGAGATCAATCTGTGCAAGTCCGGCCTAAAACAAGAAATGGCCGTTCCAGACTTGTTTCGGTCACAAAGTGAAGGAGATGGGGTTGATCTTAGGGAGGAAGCCGAAGAAGGTGTTGAGATTGTGAAGATGTTGGCTTGCTTATGACTTGTGAGTAAAGGTGAGCAAGCTTACGGTTGATGCAAGTAGGCTCTGAGTGTTTGAATACGGTTTTTTGTATTAACACTTGGTTTATGTCGTCTGAACTTGTGTTGTTCTCCGTTATTCCTTGTTGTTGGAAATAGGGTGGAGACCCTATTTATACAAGTCATTGAGCCTCATTCACGTTTCTCGTGGGAAGTGGAGGTAGTGGAATGATGGAGTAGTGGAGTTGTGTGTCGGTAACACACGACCGCCTTGCCCACTTTTCCCTGCTCATCTCTAACCGTCCATGACTTCCTAACACGTTCTTGTGATGGCGCGTTGCACGCCGCACGTCGTAAACCGCCGAGACCAATACCCCAAAGTAAGTATCCCCCAGTTTGTGACATGATTGATGTCTGGAATGTGGATCGTGGATCCACGAAAGATAGCATGTAATGTGAATTGAATAAATCACGTTATTCGTAAAGTCGATACTTGTGAAGTATCGTGTGTATTTTATCACGATCTTGCATTACGGTGTGGTAAAGTGATGGGTAATGACTCCTCACTAACCAAATAACTCGACCGAGGTTGTATAACCAAGTTGGTGAAGTCGGACGGATGAGATGATGTTTGAGACACTCATCTCATGATCGCTGATGAAATTAGGGTTTTTAAAGAGGTGCGCAAGCATCACTCTTCACTTGGTTGAAGCCAAGCATAGGAAGGATTTTTGAGAGGACCGACCATAAATGCGTGTTGACGGCATGATGGTGTAGGTTCCCGTATTCCGTTCCCTCATGAAAGCGCGATCCGGGCCACTCAATTTGACCGTCAAAGAGGAGTGGTTTGGGATTGATTTTGCGACGGGAAGTTTGATACCGCAAGAAGCCGCGCCATACTCTTTTCCTGCTGCGTTTTCCAAGACGACCCGGCTTGGTCGGTCTTGGCCGGTTGGTTTGGCGTGAAGATGGTAGGCTGATGTTCACGCCCATGTCTCACCGTCCCATGAAAACGTGATCTAAGCCACCCAATTCGCCCCGGTGAAGTTGAGTGGTCGAGATCGATTGCAATTTGGGAAGTGTAACCACGCATGTTTGAGCGGGCGTTTTGATTGGCCGGGCATGATATGCCTTGGCCGACCGCATGAGGAGGTAGATGGGCTCACGGTGGTCATCCGGGTGTGACCGACCCTTGCTCAATCTAATCAGGACCCTCCATTCGCGTAGGAGAAGATGGACGGCGTGATGGCTTGAACCCACTTTGGCTTGCAAAGCCGTGCGACCATGCTCTTTCGGGCGGACGAATTTGTTGTAACCAATCATGGTTGGTTTTGACCGAGGTGGTCATGTATGTAAAGGCCACATGGTGATTGTGTCGACATGCTCCGGCCCTTTGAGTCTACATCTACACCCTCCATCTATACCGCGAAGATGGATGGTTGAGACCGCTTTCGCGCACATGTAATATGCCGCAAAACCCTAATTTAGGTTTCCAATCCATAATGCTTGGTATGGACGGTTCTTTGGCAAGCTTAAGGCCGATGGTCCACCATGCGGGTCGGCCGTGTGTATTCCATACCGCTGGGGGTGATGGAATTGATCAGGTCATCCAATCATGCTTGTGGAGTTGGATGATCGCGATCGAATCATATCTGGCAAGCTAAGGCCGTGGGGTATTCCATACCATGCTTAGGGTGATGGAATTGATCTCGTGGTCATCCAATCATGCTTGTGGAGTTGGATGATCGCGATCGATCATATCCGCAAGCTAAGGCCGTGGGGTATTCCATACCATGCTTAGGGTGATGGAATTGATCTGTGGTCATCCAATCATGCTTGTGGAGTTGGATGATCGCGATCGTATCATATCCGAGACCGATCTGATCAAGTCAGGATGCTCAATCTGCTAAAGATAACACACCGAGAGGGCCTGCCAGTATAACACACCGAGAATCGCACATGCATGGTATTTCAGAGCATGGTTTCATTATAGTGCTTGGAGGTTCGTGTTACTCTCAGAAGAGTAACACCTAGATCATCATGCCACAATGATAATGAGTACTGAAATACAAGGTTGAATTAAGTGAGGGAGTATCCAACACTTATAAATGGCTTTATCTTTTACAAGATGTCAACAAGATGATTTTTCCGGTTTTTACAAACTCAACCTTGAACGAAAATCCACCATCAACATTAAGTCCCCTTCCTAGCACACAATGGTTACACTATTGTGTGGTAGGCATGAGATGGTGACAGTTAAAGATAAAACTTATGAGACAATGTTAGATGTTACCAGGAGAGACGGGTCGTCCTGTCCTTCGAGCATGTCACGTTCAAGAGACGTCCGAAAAAGTGTTCCCCTAGCATGATGTCGGTCTTGCTTGCTTCGATTGACCTTGCTATGACTGCTTCTGGCCGAGGCTGGCTGCGCCCGCTTCTGCTCAATCGTGGGGATGCGCCTAATCGATCGATCGTTGCGCCCGCTCGTTCGTGGGGTTACTGCGCTCGCTTGATCGAACGTGGGCTTGTTGTGTCCGGCTTGGTTGAAAGTGGGTCTACTGTGTACATGCTTCAAACGTCAACCATGTGCTTCGATCGAAAAAAATGCTGTGCGCCTATTATACCAGCCTTATGTCGTGATTAACACCAAATTTTTATGACTTGAGCAATACCCACCTTTTGACTTGAGCAATACCAGACTTGAGGCTTGTACCGTACTTAAAAATGACTCGGACTCTGAAATCGATACTGTGACCGAAACTTGTCTGACTTGAAATCAATACCGACTTGAAAACTTGAGTTATTCCGAAGCTTGATCAATACTGAGACTTGAAATGATGTTTGACTGGGCCATTGTGTGAGTTGTGTCTTGCTGTGTGTGGCGACACTTCTCATATGCTTTCATACAAGTTCTAACTCCGTCTTTATTTCATCATGCAGTAGAAAGAACTCGTTGAGATGTCTTCCGAGATAATGTCTTGGTGCCAAGTCGGGAAGTGTTGACGACTTCAAAGATATGCCGAACATCGATGATGAATTGTTCACCGCGCCTTTCAACTATATGAAAACATCCGTTCCACAGATAACCTTCCTCCTATCGACTTCAGTGTTTTTCATGCTCAATGGGTCCTCATGAAGGATGGATGAGACGACGTTTAAGCAAATGAAGTACATCAAAGATAACTTAGAGTGCAGATTATTGATGTAGCTTGAGTGTTGAAACGGCTCGAGAGGATGTTAAAGTGGTTTCTGGGTGCGAACATTGAGGTAGATCCTGAGAGAGTGTTGAGGCAGGATTCCGGTTAAAAGGGGTCTGAGAGTATCGAGGCGCTCTTGAATAGACCATTGAAGCCTTCTCTTCCGCTAGAGGGAATGTTGAAGTGTTTCCCTCTTCGGTTCAATTTACCCTTGCGAATTCCATGTTTTCGATCGACCACATCTCTCATGTCAAGAATTCTCGATGACGGTGGAAGGAACTTCATCCGAGCCTTAGTCCCCAAGTGTGGTTCACATGGTTTGTCCGAAGTGGTTGTTGTCGCAGCCAGCCGTATGGAATACCTTGGACGTTGTTTCATCATTGTGGGATTGTGCACGTGGTACCGGAGTTGGAGTTGATGGACGCGCATGATGTTGTATCTTGGTGGTTTTCCTCTGCCGCTTCAAGGAACCGCATTTGCTGCAAGGTCAATGTTGTATCTCCTGCTGGGTGAGATATATGCCCCTACAAACATTATGAGGCTCTTAGGCAGGCATGGTTCTTTCTATCAGGGCATATGTTGTTGTAGATGAGCGTTCAACGTACTCCAAGAGGATGACCAAAAGCGCGGATTCTCCAATATAGCATGACAGCACATGTATCAAATGTCCTGAAAGTGACTCACCCGGATCTTGTTCTGACCACCGTCCGATAGAGTAATCGCCTCCGGATCTCTCTCGAGCATGACGGTTAGACATCGTTATCTTCTTGAGGTCGCCTCCCGAGGTATCGGCTCGGTGGAAGATTACCGTCATGTAGCTAATTTATACGTTGAACTCAGTGACTCTTTAAACCAAATGGCAAAGATGGTATAGTAAAAATTTCCGAGAGGAGTTCGAAAAGATATCTTACTTGCATCATGCTCAGACATCCTTATCCGCTTTAGCCGCCACATCCATCCATGGAGGAGAACATGCCGTGTCCGCCTGTTGTATCTATTAACATGTCGATGTTAGGCGAGAGGAGGATCGTTTTGAGCAAAGACTGTTCAAGTCTCTCGAAGTCTATGCAAAAGACTCCGATCTATCCATTTTCCTCATGTATGAACTACAATCATGTTTAACCGACTTGGACGGTGCATGACATGTATATGATGGGTGACCAATTTTCATCCTAAGTATTTCTTCATATCTCCAAGCAAATATGTCCCAGACTCTTTGAGAAGTTGCACGAGCCGTGCGTTTATCCGTACACAAGGTTGAGCTGATGGAGATAGGCCTAGGAGATTCCTCAACGATTTCAATTTCATCGTTATAGAGTTGGTGCCATCTTGGTACTGCTTGAGCATCTAGCACTTGCTCTTGTGGTTCGGGTCGTTGTAGCATTCCATTAGGTGGAGAGGCGGGTAACCAGTCTCCTGCCGAGCAATGGCAAAGTCTTAGGTATACCCTTTTCCTTTCTCGGTCACGACCGCCATAAAAGTTCGTTCCCTCCTCGTGTGAACGTGAGGTTGTGTCTTCACAAAGATGGAGAGGAATGCTTCACGGCAAAGATGCATCGTGGGTACTAGCCCTCAATGATGCAAGTCGGTCTTCTTCTTTGAATTGACGCCCACATGGGGAGTGGGATGCAACGAGCTTGTCTCGATTCTTTCCACGGAGTTTCTCCCGTATGTGCCGGTTTGGTTTCCCTCGAAGTAGTCATTGTGGTAGGCTTGCACGACCTTGCTCGGGAGAGCCTTGGATGTCCCGAGAATCTGAGAGTAATAAAGACGATCGCAGATAAGGGCCGTCTTGAACTCTAACTTTGATGCATGCGGTGACATGTAGGTCACGGCCGTGACCTTCCTCCTCGCTGATGATAGCAAGAAACGTTTCGCTTGCCGATTCTTCGAGAGATGTGAAAGTTTGCATAAACTTTCCACTAGAGAAAACGCTTCCCGATCCACCGACCGATCGGGTTCATAGTGAAACTATTGACTTGAGGAAGATCGCTTGTGCAGAGGATCCCCTCAAAGAGCCTCCATGACAGACCGCCGAACAGCAGGAAACTATTGACTCGAGGAAGATCGTGTGAGGATCGGTCCTCCGGTGTAGGAGCCTCCATGACAGGACCGCTCATATCTGATGTCGCTTCTTTGATCAGGTCCATGTAGGTCCGTGCCATTGAAGTACCTCTTTCCGAGTTGCGGCCATATCCGTTTGAGTCTTGACAAGAACTTCCTGCTTTTCCATCAAGTCTGCAATAATGGGAGATGGTCCTCCTCTCGCCCCCTCCGGTTCTCGTCCCGATGAAGGAGTGGAAGTTGTTGCTCTCCGGGGTGACTACCTGGGAGGTGTTACACTTGATGAGATGCCGTGACTTGCAAACTGCTCGGGCTCGTGATGGGGAGGTGTTGTAATATCACCGCCGAGTGATCGGATTGAACGCTCCCATCCTCCGTACTCACGTGTTACTTGATTGATCTCCTTCCTCAAGCGTTCTTCACGGCTTCGACAAGGGTCTTGAGATGTAAATCTTCCAACAGGCTTCGTAAGCTGCAGGCTCCATTTCTTTATCCAGACGCGTTGTAGTACTCCGGACAAGTCCTCTCCTCCGCGGAGTTGCCTCGATTCTTCATTGTTGACTGGACCATGTTGTTCATCTTTCCCAGTCACATGCGGGCTAAACGCTCTTTTGCCTCTCCACCGGTAAAGGTGTGACTCTTTGACTAAGGATTCGAGATTTCTTGCACGGCTTGAGTAGATGCCGCCGATCCTTCTTGTAATTGTCCGCTATGTCATTCAAAAGGCGAAATGTCTCGTCCGTCTTCCGGTGATACGCATTGATTTGCCAAAACATCCTCCAACATTCTAGCTATGCTTCCCATGATATTCGAATCCGCCTCGTAGTTTCCTGAGGATCATTGCGAGATGGAAACCGAGAAATTGAGGATTCAATTTTATGCAACCGATAGATCAATCTCCCACCGTGGTCGCCAATTGTTGATGGGTGAAAACTACTCCGCAGAATTTGGTAATTTGGGGTGTGGATGAGGAATGAATTTAAACCTTCAACAAATGCACCGCGTGGTGAGTGCTTGTAGATTCGAGAGATCAATCAGGCAAGTCCGGCCTAAACCAAGAAATGGCGTTCAGCATTTGTTTCGGTCACAAAGTGAAGGAGATGGGGTTGATCTTAGGGAGGGAAGCGAAGAAGGTGTTGATATTGTGAAATGTTGGCTTGCTTATGACTTGTAACAGAAAGGTGAGCAAGCTTACGGTTGATGCAAGCAGGCAAACTGGAGTGTTTGAATACGGTTTTTGTATTAACACTTGGTTTCTGTCGTCTGAACTTGTGTTGTTCTCCGTTATTCCTTGTTGTTGGAAATAGGGCGGAGACCCTATTTATACAAGTCATTGAGCCTCATTCACGTTTCTCGTGGGAAGTGGAGGTAGTGGAATGATGGAGTAGTGGAGTTGTGTGTGTCGGTAACACACGACCAGTCTTGCCCACTTTTACCCTGTTCATCTCTAACCGTCCATGACTTCCTAACACGTTCTTGTGATGGCGCGTTGCACGCCGCACGCTGTAAACCGCCACACCAATACCCCGCAAGTATCCCCGGTTGTGACATGATTGATGTCTGGAATGTGGATCGTGGATCCACGAAAGATAGCATGTATGCGAATTGAATAACTGCGTTAGCCTGTAAAGTCGATACTTGTGAAGTATCGTGTGTATTTTATGCAGTGCGCATTCACGGTGTGGTAAAGTGATGGGTAATGACTCTCACTAACCAAATAACTCTACGACGAGGTTGTATAACCAAGCCGGTGAAGTCGGACGGATGAGATGATGTTTGAGACACTCATCTGCAATCGCTGATGAAATTAGGGTTTTTTAAAGAGGTGCGCCAAGCATCACTCTTGACTTGGTCGAAGCCAAGCATGGGAAGGATTTTGGAGAGGACCGACCATACATGCGTGTTGACGGCATGATGGTGTAGGTGCACGTATTCCGTTCCCTCATGAAAGCGCGTCTGGGCCACTCAATTTGACCGTCAAAGAGGAGTGGTCGGGATTGATTTTGCGACGGAAGTTTGATATCGCAAGTTAAGCCGCATACATACTCTTTTCCAATGGCGTTTCCAAGACGACCGGCTTGGCCGGTCTTGGCGGTTGGTTTGGCGTGAAGATGGTAGGCTGATGTTCACGCCATGTCTCACCGTCCCATGAAAACGTGATCTAAGCCACCTAATTCGTCAGGTGAAGTTGAGTGGTGAGATCGATTTGCAATTTGGGAAGTGTAACCACGCATGTTTAAGCGGGCGTTTTGGATTGGCCGGGCATGATATGCCTTGACCGACCGCATGAGGAGGTAGATGGGCTCACGGTGGTCATCTTTGGTGTGACCGACCCTTGCTCAATCTAACTGGTGACCCTCCATTCGTGCCGGAGAAGATGGACGCGCGTGATGGCTTGAACCCTAATTTTGGCTTGCAAAGCCGTGCGACCATGCTCTTTCAAAGCGACGAATTTGTTGTAACCAATCATGGTTGGTTTTGACCAGACTGGTCATGTATGTAGGCGGTCACATGGTGATTGTGTCGACATGCTCCGCCCTTTGAGTCTACATCTACACCCTCCATCTATACCGCGAAGATGGATGGTTGAGACCGTTTTGCGGCACATGTAATATGCCGCAAACCCTAATTTAGGGTTTCCCGTCCATAATGCTTGGTATGGACGGTTCTTTGGCAAGCGAAGGCCGATGGTCGACCATGCGGGTCGGCCGTGTATTCCATACCGCTTGGGGGTGATGGAATTGATCCGGGTCATCCAATCATGCTTGTGGAGTTGGATGACTGCGATCGATCATATCCGCAAGCTAAGGCGCGGGGTATTCCATACCATGCTTAGGTGATGGAATTGATCCGTGGTCATCCAATCATGCTTGTGGAGTTGGATGACTGCGATCAGATCATATCCGCAAGCTAAGGCCGTGGGTATTCCATACCATGCTTAGGTGATGGAATTGATCTCGTGGTCATCCAATCATGCTTGTGGAGTTGGATGAGGCGCGATCGGATCATATCCGAGACCGATACGGTCAAGTCCGGATGCTCAATCGGGCTAGTATAACACACCGAGAGGGGCTCAACTAGGGCAGTATAACACACCGAGAGGGCTCAATCGGGCTAGTATAACACACCGAGAGGGCTCTGAAGCTAGATAACACACCGAGAATCACCGTACGGTATTTTTACATGGTTTCATTATAGTGCTTGGAGGTTCGTGTTACTCAGTAAGAGTAACACTCAGTCATCATGCCACACCGATAATGAGTACAGAAATACAAGGTCAATTAAGTGAGGGAGTATCCAACACTTATAAATGGCTTTATCTTTACAAGATGTCACAAGATGATTTTTCTGGTTTTTACAAACTCAACCTTGAACGAAAATCCACCATCAACAAAGGGATCAAGGATGACAAAGTCAGATGATGATCCTAAGAAAGGTGAACTAAAAACTATGGAAGAAAAGGTGGCTACGCTGCAGACAGACATGAAGTCAATTCAAGTTACCCTTAAGGAACTGAGTGAATGTATTCATTCTCATACATCCAAGCTGAAGACGAAGAAAAAGATTACACCTTCACCTGAAGCTTCGGAAAAATATGATTCAGAAGAAGACGATTCGGAAGAACAAGAAGAAGAAGATGGTGATGAGGAAGAAGAAAAGTGAGCTTCTTAAAAGTCCTAAACCTCATAGTAAGAATCTGAAAATTGATTTTCTTGTTGATATTCCACTTTACGATGGGAGTGTCGATGTAGAAAAATTAGATGATTGGATTGAACGTCTGGAGACGTATTTTCTTTCTTTGAATATGTTTCAAAGGAAAAGATTGCTTTCGCGGCATTGAAGCTACAAAAGCATGCTCTAACCTGGTGGAAAGCTTATCAAAGACAAAACCTAGGTAAATGAGTATTGTCGTGGAAAAGATTCAAGGCAGTTGTAAGGAAATAATTTTATCTGGTTTGTCTTGAGGAGAGATGGTTTAAGTGGTATAACTTGAAGCGGACTTACAACCAAACCGTGCAAGAATATACTTCGGAATTTTTAATCAAGCTATGATTTCGTGGATTTAGACTTGGGAGATTATGTTACACTACACCAAATGCGGGATTAGAAACGAGAACCAGCCGTTACAAAAACGGGTTTAACGGCCCCTGCCCGTTGCAAAAGTGGGTGTTACATTTTTTTTGTAACTACCAGAATAAAGGCTTGAGCCACAGGTTACGATTTGCCACCCGTGGTATTTCAGGTCGTTTGATTTTTTTTTGCAACGGGGATGTTGTAACACTTTGAGCCGTTATTTAACTTTTTTTGTAACGAAAGAAAAATTATCACGGAGGTGATCTTGACTGGTCAAAATTAATTGATCGACCAATCTTGACCTAGTCAAGGCCGACAGAAGTTCATTTTCTGCCGAAAATAAGCCGGAATTCCAAAAAATTACCGCATACACCTTTCATTTCATCCTCCACAATCAACAATATTTTCTTCAATCAAATTCATCTCACATTCAATCAATTCTTATCACATTCAAATAGCTTAATACAAAAAAGAACTTAAATTCTTCTAAATATCAAAAATTTTGTTAAGTATGAAATACTAGGGGGTACTAAGTATCGGTTCATAGAAATTCTTATGTTCACAAACTCATCTAACTTAGAAACACATAGAAACTTACAAAACTTGCATCGCTCTCCAACCTAATGATCGCCTTGTTCTCCAACATTTCTGCTCCAAACTTGCAATGAGCATCAATTCAATTAACTCGCAAAACACAAAAAATATCTATTTAGATGTCGGAAATATGCACAACAAAACTAGAGGGGATAAATTATGAGGTTATCACGCGGGTAGTAAGAGAGGTGGAGCAGTGCAACTTACTTACATCAAAGACGCAAGCCACAACTTACATGAATTCTTTAGTTAGATAACATGATATTACTCAAAACATGCATGGTCTCCCAACTGCACAGTTGATTCAAAAACTTAGGTAAATGGCTCAAAAACATATAAGAAGTATAGATGCTTCGGGACCAGGGATAAATGCATTTACTGGGCAGATGTATCGTTTGTGATGCTTCGCAGTAGCTATTGACAAGAGATTGTGGAAGGCCCTAGCTCACTTTCTCGCCAAGTGTGAACAAAAAATATGCCAACTACACCAGAACTAGAAAGAACTTACCTCATAGGTGGCTTGTTGAATATCTCCATACAAAGAACGCGCTCTCCATACTAAAGTCTCGGTAAATATTCACTACCTTGTAAATCGGCCTCTCACTTCAGACCAAAACCAAGTAACTCCATATAACCACCTCTCTTTCGCACTCGCCTTGATAACCTGGCATGAAAACAAGAGTTTTCAGTTCTGGAACTTAAATTATTTCATTTTCTTTTCCGATTTATTTGAGAGACCACATACCTTTAGAAATCGACTGGAAAGATACTAATGAGATGTCGTTCTCGCCATAACCCATTGATCTAGCAACCTTCTTGAATGAGTGGAAACTCTTGTCCTCAACAAAATTATTTTCTTGGTAGACTCAGTAAATAAATCAAGTTAGCAAGCCACTTACTTAACTCCTATTTCGTAATGTCCTGTTAGGCTTGAAATTTATGTTGAATAAACAATTTAATTGATCGAAACTATGAGGCAGAAATTAATTCATATTCTTAAGGAACTTGGGAAAATCATTTCATACAAGATTCAAGGTGTTAGTTCAATTCCAGCCGTTTAAAATTTTCTAATGCGTTAACAAGTTCAAGAGATTAGAATCCATTTTGAGCGTAAGAAAGCACCTAAGTCCTACTAAATAGTTACCTCATCTGTGAGAAGAACCAAATTTTCCTTCTGCATGCATTCTACAATTGCCACTGGTTTTCTCTGCGAGAACCTATAAGAATGTAATGGAATCTTTAAGAAACTTGTAATAAACGTCAGAAAATGAGTAAAGGCAGAACAAGCTCTCAAGAGGGTTTCTGCTTGGACTAGCTTAAAAAAGCTAATTGTATGGAAAGCAATTGATTGTTGTTGTTATACATGGCCAGTTGGATTGCTCGTATTTATCACTACCAAGGATCGAATCTTGTGATGCCTTTTGACTTGGCATCTTCCAACTATTTCTTAAGTTCAAACTTCCCAATCCCCAACCTAGAGCCTCATCGAGATAGTAAGGCACCTGCAAGAAACCAATTTCTCCATTACTAGTTTATCATGAGAGTACTTGAGTAGCACAACCGTGTTAATACTTCAAATTTTAAAGAAGATAATTCCATGAGGGTTTCGCTTTGGTACTTACTCATAAAGGTCAATCAATAGTGCATAAGCCACGAAATTCTTTTGTGGTAAATAACGCCTTTTGCCTTTACTTTTTTCCCTAAAGTTTTACACACAAACCATGAACACATTTTAAACTCCGCTCATTCTAAGCATCCATACACTCTACACATCAACCAATCTCAACTGTAATATCATCATATACACTTTAGAAGGAGCAAGATGATGTTGCAGATCTCGGGTGATGCACTTCCTTGCAATGTTCATTTAGTTTCAATCCCAAAGAACTCATGTCCCCAACAATCACCGCCAAAAGAAAAACATTATCAACATTAGAACAAGTAAGGTTTGAGGCCAGACCAACTAAGGAAAAAGATTAGACCAGAAATCTTGCATTATCAACACTACAAACCATATAAACAATTTCCTTTTCGAGGTCAAAGAGAATTTGAGAAGTATCTCCATCTCCGAATCTCTCTGGCAAATAAATCACATGCATTTAATCTACATATAGAAGGAACTAAGGAATTTCACCAACCAATCCCTAAGGTTACGTAACACATGAGAAACCAAGGATAAGCATGATCTTAGGAAGACATTGCAAATCAAGAATTATTTTCATAAGCATGAGCTAAAGAAATCCTCAACCAACAAAATAAAAATCACCTGACCAATCCTTGATGCTTCATCGATAAGTAACCTCCCAATTCAAGCCATTGCATTCTCTATTTCCTTACCCTATTGCTCGATTTCTACTCGAGTTTTTAATCCTCATACATAGTCCTCGTGCCTTTGTCTTTTCGAATTAGGTGACACCTAATTACCAAGGCGATTATAAACGTGAATGCATCAAAATAATGTAAACATGGATTAACAATTATAAACATAGTTACCCTCATTATAAACTTAAAGACCATCTGTTTGTTGAGTGGTTAGGATCAGCCAGAAAGAAGGATCATTATAGGTCAAGAAGAAGACTCATGGAAAATGGCCATAAACAACATAGCTTTGGACCAGCTCTTCAAAGTTCAAACTCGGGAGCAACAACACACCCCGAAATCATAAAATAGACACCTATGTTAGTTAAAAACAAACCTAAAATCACCATACTTACAAACCCTAAAAATAGAAATTAACATAAACTAAAATCAGTTCATACTTTCAAACCCTAAAATAGAAATTAAAACAATATATCAATATAGAAATTAACATATTCAGAGATTATATTATCAAATTTAGCAAATGAAACCCAAAATCGATTAACATATTCATGATTAAGATGAAAAAAACCCAAAATCGAATCTAAGATAAAACCCTAAAATCAGACGATGAAAAAAAAACCTTAAAATCGATGATAAAACACATACCCAATTTGTTAATCGATTCAACCGAGAAGTTTTTTGTGATGATTGAGGTTTTTATGATGATCTTAAAAGAAGAGGGGATGAGAGCAGAAGAGAAGAGAAGAGAGTCTGAGAGCGAAGAGAGAAAAATGAAAAAATGAAAATCGAAAACTGAAAATTCGATCTGCTTTCATTAGGGTATGCCCATATCACGCATGTGAATCGCACACGTTGGTAGGAAATATCCTCTAGTGTTTTTAAATTTGGGTGGAAACATAACGGTACGCGTGTAAATGGCACACTCACAAACTTCAGGTGTTACGATCCTGGTGTGACCAAGCATGTGAATGGCACGCCTAAAAAAAAATTAGTAACGGCTTGAGCCTGTTACGAATTTTTTGTAACGGGCATTTGTAACGGGAAATTCGTAACGGCCCATAAGCCGTTACGAATTGCTGTTACGATTCCAGGAATTTGGTGTAGTGTTATCTATATGAAATATATTTTCGGGTTTCATGAGTATATACGGAAGGAGTTGAAGATGTTCTCGGTGGATACTATCTCCGAAGCAAGTATAAAAGCTAATGTCATTGAAGGCAGGCTTAAGAAATCTAATTCAAAGGGAAATACTAAGGTGAAATCTGGAGGTACCACTGTGAAGGGAGGTGAAAGGAGCAAATAAGAAGGGAAGTCCAGTGACAAGGAAGGTTTGACTTGCACCCATTGCAAGCAAACAAGTCACATTATCGACAAGTGTTGGGTAAAGAACCCTCATCTAAAGCCTAAAGGGTTGCAGAGGAAAGAAGCCAAGAAGGCAGCACTAGTCGTTCAAACTCCAAAAGAAGTCCACAGACTAACGGAACCCAATTCAAAGCTTTCTCTTATGACAAGGGTAAAAAAAAATACCTTCAAAAGATGATCTTAGGGAGCGACTCTTCACAGTGAAGATGCAAGTCAAAACTTCACTAGTTGATGATGTTATTGACCCGGGAAGTCAGAAGAATTTACTTTCAAATTCTTTGGTGCAGAAGTTAGGATTGAAAACTATCAAACATCCAAAACCATACCCTTTAGGATGGCTTCAAAAGGAAGGAGGCTTACAAGTTTCATAGCAGTGCACGTTCAAATTTTCTCTAGATGAGTCATATATTGACGAAGTTATATGCGCGTAGTTTCTTTGGATGTCTGTCAGGTAGTACTAGGTAGTCCTTACCTATGGGATAGAGATTTAACTCTACACAGGAGGGAACAAAATTATACCTTTACCAAAGATGGGGAAAGTTTTGTGATTCGGGCTATAGATTCTCCTCTTGAAGGAGCAAGCTCGATCCTGACCACTCAGGCTAAGCGGTTGGTGAATGATAGCATAAAGTTCATTCTCCTTGTGATCCGTTCTCTTGAGGAGAAGACGAGTATAGTTTATTTGGCAGCCTTGATTGCACAACAAGAAGATGATCTAGAAAGGTTGAAGTTGAAGTACAAGGATTTATTTTCTGATGTCACGGGATTACCGCCAAAGAGGAGTGTGGAGCATGAAATTATGTTGACTGGAGAGAGTTCTCTTCCTAATGTAGGTCTTTATCGCATGACCATAGAGGAATCTAATGAGATCAAGAAACAAGTCCAGGAACTTCTAGAATTAGGAATGATAGTGCCAAGTGCTTCACCTTGTGGATCAGCGGTGTTATTGGTTCCAAAGAAAGATGGAGGTTAGCGCATGTGTATTGATTATAGAGCATTGAACAAGATCACAATCAAGAATCGTTACCTTTTACCTAGGATAGACGACATGATGGATCAGTTGGAAAAAGCTTGAGTCTTTACAAAGTTAGATTTCAAATTCGGATATCACCAGATGAGAGTTCGAGAAGATGACACATGGAAAACTTCTTTCAAGACCAAACAAGGCTTGTTTGAATGGTTGGTGATGCCTTTTGGTTTGTGTAATGCTCCAACGACGTTTATGCGTTTGATGAATGATTTGTTACGACCTTTTATAGAAGATTTTGTGATTGTTTACTTGGATGATATCTCCTAATATACAACAGAACTTGGGAAGAGCATCTCATTCACGTTGAGAAGGTGTTTAAAGTATTACATGAGGGCCAAGTGAAGTTGAACGTAAAAAAAAATGTGAGTTTGGGAAGGAGGAGTTGGTGTATATCGGATTCATTGTTGGTGGTGGACAACGGAAGATTGAGATGATCACTAAGTGGCCTAGACCTAGTATTGTAACTGAAATCATGAGTTTCTTAGGGGCTTGCACCTACTTGCGTAAGTTTATCCGGCATTTTTCAAATATTGCAGGACCATTACATGGTTTGACGGGAACTAAGGCAAAGTTTGAATGGCATCAAACCCATGAAGACGCTTTTCAGTTACTAAAAAGGAAGATTTCATAAGCACCGGTGTTGGCATTGCCTAACTTACAACGTACTTTTGAAGTTGAGACCGACGCTTCTAACTATGCATTGGGAGGAGTGTTGTTACAGGATGGTAAACCAGTGGAGTACCATTCAGAATTGTTCTCAGGTGCTATTAAGAACTACGCACCTTATGACAAAGAATTTTATGCTTTATATCAATGTATCAAGCATTGGCGAGTGTATCTCTTAGGTAAAGAAGTAGTGGTACATTCAGATCACAAACCATTGGAGTATCTACACGCTCAGACGAAACTACAACAAGCCCGACATATGAAGTGGATGTCTTATTTGATGAGTTTCAACATTCCCATTAAGTACAAGAAGGGAGTAACAAATAAGTTGGCAGATATGTTATCTCGACCATCAATCCGAGCATTAATGGTCGCCATGAGAATTCAACTGATTGTTCCTCAAGAGTACGCAGAGTCATACGCATCTAGCAAAGACTTCAAGAAGGTGTTAGAAGGTGTAAAGAGTGGTTTGAAAGGTAAGTTTGAACTTCATGATGGATTGTTATACAAGGGTCAGTTACTTTGCATACCAGAAAATGGAGATCGTTTACAATGGTTAAGAGAGGCACACACATCCCTAGTTGTTGGACACTTTGGGATGAATAAAACTCTTCTTAACCTTCGTCGTTATGTCTTTTGGCCAAAGATGCAAGATGATATGGCTAAGTTGGTTAGAGGGTGTAAGTTGTGTAGCACATCTAAACCTTCAAACGTAAAAACACGTGGGTTATATCTATCATTACCGGACTCATCAAGGCCTTAGGAGAGTATTTCTATGGATTTTCTTGGTGGGTTACCGAAGACCAAGTTTGGTCATGATTATTTGTTCATTGTGGTCAACCGATTCAGCAAGATGATTGCATTAATTCCATGCACAAAGATGGTAACGGGAGATGGTGCAGCAAAGCTCTTCTTTGAGCATGTGTGGAAGCATTTTGGTTTACCTACTTTGATTATTTCTGACACAAAAGTTCTTGGAGAAGATATCTCAGATTCACGCGACTGTTGAAGCACAGTTAAATAAGTCACAAGCTTAATACAAAGCAAAACATGACAGGCATCTTGTGCCTTGTAATTTCGGTGTTGGTGACTTGGTATGTTTAAAATTAGGTAAGGAGCGACTGAAGGGGGAAGGTAAGAAGATGAAGCCATTGAGATATGGAACGTTTCGTATACTCGATCAGATTGGAGACAATGCCTTCGTCTGGATTTACCACCTTATCTAGGAATGTACTCGGTTATAAATGATGAATACTTGAAGTTGTTTGAACCACCATTACTAGATGATGACGGTGACGACACTATGATCTTACCACGAGTAGAAGACTTAAGGTTTGATAGAGAAGAACCACTCAAGGAAGAATGCATATTGGAGCGAATAGTGACTAAAACACGACAAGTAGAGAAAGAAGCTTTTATAATTAGATGTAAAGGTCAAGTTCCTAGGCGGGCATGCATCTCAAAAAGCATGCCATCTGACACAAACATAACCACAACAGATGAAATCAAGCTTCGACAACTCGGTGAAGTTCAGTTTCTCTCAAGGATCCAATCAGAGGGATCTCAATATGTACTCAGTTGATTTTCCACGACAGATCTACTGATTGTAGAAGATAACACGTTATCGAAAGAAAAGGGTCCTAGGTTTGTAATAAGGGCCTCAAACTAATCCGATTAGTTAATGATACAGGTGTATCCGTACTCCTTTAGGGAACTTAGTTAACCTCAAGCTAAGTTGAGGGAAGAATCCTAATCTAGGCAGGAATCCTTGTTTAGGCAGAATTTCTAGTTAGGGAAGAGTTTTGTTTTAGGCAATACTCTTAGTTTAGGAAATAGATTCCTAATAGAAGTCCTTGGTCGGCTGAGTACGATGAAGGATATAAATAGAGGGCTTTGGCTAATAGCTAAGGACAGAATTCTAGCCACAGAATACCTAGAGAAAGCTTGGAGCAATACTTGTGGAAGCTTAACAAACAGTTTAAGGTTAATCCACTGTTAGAGAAGATTGTGAGTGTAACAAAGAGCGAATTATAATCGTTTTCTTGTTCATAATCTAGAGAAGATATTTTCTTCGAATTACTACTTGTGTTCTGTCTTCTAAGTTTCTCGTCTATTATCATTCTGAATTCCGCCTTAATAGTAATATCTACCAAGGTATAGAGATCAATACGTGTCGGTTAAGAAGGAAGAGAGCATAATTCATAGGGTCAAGTTAAACATAACATTTCTTCGATCACTAACCAATCATTAGCAACTTCATTGGACTAGTACTTGGCACTAATTTCTCAATGAATTAAAGAAGTTCAATAAAACACATGTAAAAACTGATTCACAGCAACATGAAAAACCAAAGCGAGCAAACAAGTTAATTGGGCGGCTAATGTTTCAAAGAACCTGCATACATTGAATTCTTCCTAAAGCTATTGTTAATCAAAGGCCTGGTATCATCAATTTATCACCTACTTTTCCTGATAAACTTCAACACATATATTCTCAAACCTCCTTCACTGGCTCCTCTATCTATCTTATCATCTTCTGACGGGTTTTGTCATAATTTTTCTCAAAAGTGCGCACATTCTGTCTGTCTTTCAAAATGCTTATATCACTAAACAAACAAAATTAACATCCTCATCATGCTGATATTGAAAAAAAAAATTATCAAAAAATAGAAACTGAATTGAACAAAATTCACATAGCTAAGAGGTTGATAATTATTTCTAGTAAAAAATTCTAAATAGGTAGATCTCAATCATGTGATAATGGTGGGGGGGCTAAAAATCTTACATTCATAATATTAGTCAGCTCATAGGTGACACATAGGGATTATAGATCCTTCACTTTTCTTTATGAGCTACTAGTAAAACCACATATGCGATGCACATGCTTGAAATTTACTCTTTTAACAACTCCAAACTTGATTACAATGATATTTTCTTCGTAAAATAAATTTTAATGTTCTTATTTGTATTCATTACGTAGGTAATTCAAAGAGCTTTTCAAATATGTTAATCTTACAAAAATCCGGTGTGTATTTTGAAAAATATCAAGTGATATATTTTTAAAATAATGGCATTTTTGTTAATATGTAAATATGTAGGGTTGAATACGTAAATATTGATTTAATGTACGTTTTACCCTTAAATATATGTGAAGTTATATTTGATTTTAAAGGTCATATAAGTAAAATCAGGGTTAGACCAGGACTTCACCAAAAATACCTCTTTTCTTTATATTAGTTATTATTATTATTATTATTATTATTATTATTATTAAAGAGAGCCACCAGGGGCTTTTATTAAACAGAAGCAAAGTCATTTTGTACATGAATGGATGGTAGCCGAGCAACAATTTG
The DNA here is from genome assembly GCA_023531295.1 of Papaver armeniacum. Taxonomy (NCBI): domain Eukaryota; kingdom Viridiplantae; phylum Streptophyta; class Magnoliopsida; order Ranunculales; family Papaveraceae; genus Papaver; species Papaver armeniacum. The sequence continues at coordinate 44,398 of JAJJWW010004822.1, forward strand.
TACTCCTTTTCGGATTATTGAAAAAGAGAACCACCTATTTTATTATTAGCATCATAGTGACTAGGCAGCTTCTTCAATCTCTTCATCAAGACGACCATATCTTCACCAAGTTCTCCTGTGGTCGTGAACGCCGTAACTCCAAAACCATAACCATGGGATGTACATATGTCCAAATATTTGTTGCGCTTTCGAGTCACTACCGAGGAGAAATGATTAAGCTACGTCGGTTCAATAAAGTTCATACCAAATGTAAAGTACATATTAGATAAATGAGATTTAAATGCTTATTTAGATTTATCTTTGCAATGATTCTCATTGGATTGAATCATGCTCTTCACGAGATCATGCGAGTCAAGCAAAGTGACATACCTTTCTTCGAAAGTAATCGATCGTCCGCCTTACACTTGTCTATTCGGCCAAATCTAATACCCTTGGACTCACAACCCATAAAGCACGGTCGGGTGAACGAAGACATAGCTCGAACTAATCTTGAGTTTACCTATATATGGTAGTGACAAGTTATCTACAAACATCAAGTGTGTGATTGTAGGTGCCCATCTATTTAGTTTATAACCTTGATAGACACCCTAGATTTCGAATTGATGCATAACTAAACATAATCCATGTGAACAAATTATAAACAATGTTTGATATAGTGGACAACCCTGACGAATACCCCTTTCACTTCTGAAAAATCCTTGTGGAGAGCCATTTAGGTTAATTGAGAATGAAGCAATTGAAACACAAGCCATAATGAGATAATGATAAGTACCTGAAATCCCCATAATCCCTAACATATCTCCCAAAAATCTCCGATTCGCTCTATCATATGCTTTTTCCATGTCCACTTTTTGGGCAAAGTGACCATTTATAGCTTTCAAGTTATTCATTGAGTGCATTAACTCCTTGGCAATAACGATATTGTCAGGATTTTTCGACCTGGAACAAACTCATTCTGAGACCAACAAATAAAATCCTCCAAATATGGTTTTGAGCCTATTAGAGAAAATTTTAGTTACTATCTTTTATAACATGTTGCACAATGATATTGAACGGTAATCAGCAGGAGAAGTAGTTTGTAATATCTTTTGTGTTGATCTGTAAACATCATTACACACAGTAGACCAACACTTTTTATAAAACAAGAGTGAATAACCATCCGGATCCGAAGAAGTGAATGAGCTCATTTTAGATACAACTGCCCATATTTCTTCTATTGTTGGAACCCTACACAAAGCATCATTGTCCATATTGAAATCAAGAATCAGCTTGCACCGAGAACTGAGGAGGATTTGGCATAACAGTTGGAATAAGGATTGAAAGAGATGAACTAGAGCACGTAATATTTCATACTGGTCTATTATTTATGTATATACTATTGATCTAGGATTAGTAAGATTGACGTGGCGCCCATTCTCACCCCTTGTTAATCTACAGTAGGGAAGAGTGCCACCTCCTTTCCCTCATTTATCAAACCCAATTTGTCCCACCTCTATCCGGGTTGTACAAGTCAGGTCCGCAAAAGAGCATTAGTGTTTTTTTTTAAAGCATATATATTTGGTTATTATTATTACTATATGTACGTAATTGTTATCGGCTTATCTTTATGGCTATCTGATTTAGGCTGAGTCTAGTGGAAGAGGGAAGGGGCGAGTTATCTTTGAGCAAGGAGAAATGGAACTTGAGAATACACCACGGTTTTCTGTCTCTTTCGTACCACTCTTCTGCTCCACTAGACTCAACCTTAGGAAAGGCAACTGTGACCAAGTAGTTTGAAACTTTGAATAAACAAAAGACTAGCATTTCTTATGGTCTGTAGTTGGAGTCTTCTAGACATGCATAATGAAGTTAAATCTTTGATTCTCACTTTCCTATATTAAAACCAAAACACCATTAAATCAGAATCAAATCTAGTTTTATGAATTGGTATATATTTTTGAGAAAAACTATGTCAATTCTATTTTGACTTATTGAATTGGCATCTATTTTTGAGTTAGCTAAGTTATGTTGAAATGTAAGCATAGTCTTGTGCATTTCGTTGTATTGAAATGTGCAAGCTCACCTTTGTGTTCAATCTTATTAAAGGTGAGGAAGTATATGGCCGAGCACATGACCTCTCGGTTATTATATGACTATTTAACATCTTCAAAATGATTTTCTCTTCTTAACTGATACATTCTCTTTCCATAATTGAGCATTTTCCCTCATGCATACGAGCAAGTTTTTTAGTGAACTTTAGTAAAGGGATAACACTTTCCCTCATGCATGTACCTCTTAAACTTTGCCACATCTACTATTTTTCCAAACTTCAAGAAGTAATCTTCAGCACTACGTAAATAACGTTAATCAGTTTCTAGGCCACACAATTGAAGGCTTGTCAAGTTTAAAAAAGCCTCATGGAAGATACTAAATACTATTTAAGGAAAAAAAAAAGAAAAAGAAAACCTTACTTGTCAAAGTAAGAACTACGCACCTCCCCAAACTCACTACATTTCGTTAAAATATAAGCTTTCGTTTTATCAAACCCAGAAACATAGGTAAAGGGAGTAAGCAAATTCTTTAAGATGAGAAATGGAGAAGCAAAACTAAGATCCAATGGAGTGACATTGACTTGTGCAGTGCCTTGAGAACGCATGCTCCTTTTATCCATCAAAAAACCTCCCACATCATCTCTGCAACGGAACTTTGTGGTCGTCCAATCAATACAAGGTACATGTGGTTCAATTTCAGCGATTGGTGATAAATCGAGTCCCTTTTCGAGACAAGCGATCTGCCACATAATTTTTTTCCCGACGGTACCACTTAAAGTGTATGCTTGTACAATATGTGTAATACTTGCTTTACTTCAACAATTTAATCTTATGCATCAAGTCTTTTATCTGTGGATCACCTTTAGTTGCAATACCAGCTTTCAGCATATTGATAACACTTCGATTGTCACATGTGATTATTATATGGGGATATAGTTTTACATTTATTTTTAATAAAACCCTCCAAACTACATACGTTTCTTGATATTGAGTAATTATATTTACCACATTCCCACATACCACATAGCATTCTTCTCCGGAACTGTTTCTGACCATTGCGTTGTAACCAAATTGATTTGGCCAGCAACATGATGCTTCTATATTAATCACTCATACGCCAACTCGAGGTCTCGGCCAGTACGCGGAAAACCCAATTCTTATAGTGAGATGAGAATTGAAATACCTCGGATCCTCGAGGTCTTTTACAACATATCGAGTTGGTGCCCCGCGCCACGACTTGGCTAGCTATCTTATGGAGGTTGTGATGTTGGAGCTTTGCTTGTTAGGCTTCCAACTAGTTTATTATAATAATACCCTTTATCCAATAATATACCAATTATCAAATTTATTATGAAAAGAAATTGAGAAAAATAAAAACAATTTTATTAATCAACCAAAATAACAACGAGTCATACTTGGGATAATAGATCTGTGCAGTAGATGAACGTCTGAGAGTTTTCTTTATTATGAAAGGGATTAGGGCAAAAGGCGTTTCATTTTTACTCTGAATATACAAACGAAATGGTTTTGCATTGAAGTGTATAAGTATAAATCCAGCGTAAATGATATTTGTAACTGTAACAATCTGGACCCTTCTTTAGATCTTTGTCCATAAAGAGAAACATTATTAGTGGCTCCCATCTACACTGTTCTTTATGAGGTCAAAATGTTGATCACCGTCCATACGGAAACATATTATTCCCTCCATCTTGACCATCCTTTATGTCTGAACTGTAGATTACCGTCCATATGGTAAAACACCGTTGTCCCTTATAATATATATAATATATAAATGTGTTTATTGTGTTATGATTGAATATTTATTAACTATGTGTGAACTGTTTTATGTTTGAACATTTTATTAATTATGTGTGTATTGGTTACTTTTTTTTTTAATTGATAACATAGAATAATGGTTCCTAGAACTACACTAAGGTACATCAACCTAGAATTTATGTTATTATAGGTTCGATTCCCAACCTCCCCTATGGGAGTAAGCTTGTCGGGAGATAAGACTTATTGGGTATGTATGTTATTGCTCAACCTAGTTTTATGCGTTATATAGATTTCGGTATTCAATATATGGTTTTGGGCTCGGTAAGTCTCGTGAAAATACTTATAATATTGTTATATGCTTTTTGTACGTTATCCAGGATCTTTATTGGTATAGTCTGGTTTATGTTATCTAGATACTAGCTACTATTGATGATTACCTAAAAAAAATAATCATTGGTGCATTGTTTTATTATTTTCTGATTTTTGGGTAATTAAATGATGACCATTGATTAAACATGAACATCACCTATGAAAGTTAATGATAGTTAAAGTTTAATTATTACTTAAAATGAATAATTCCAGTATATTTGCTTAGTGAATTATTTTGGAGAATTTTTTTTTCTAAAAGTTTGAAAACAATAAGTCGATTTTTTTTTTAAAAAAAAAAGGCAATTTAGGAAATCTATTCCGAACAGAAAAACATTTTGATCTCAATAAAAATTCAACTTACCAAAACAATAATAAGGTAATTAATGAGGTGAACTATTGAATCTAGTTAAACAATTATTCATGCTTTTAGACCTGGTGAACCATACAATAATGTAAACAATAAACTTGAGCTGTAGAATATCTTGCAAATAATATAAATGAGAAAATAATGTAACTTCCACTTTAAGCATTTATCAGATGAACTGCTTCAAACTTCCTAAGAGACTTATCAAGAAATTAATAAACTTCAAAGAGACTTCTTTTGGAAGAAAGACCATGAGAAGCCCAAAGGATTGTACCTCATTGTATGGGGTTAAGTTTGTAAACCAAAGGATCTAGGGGGTCTTGGTTTTAGGAATATGGACTTCTTTAACAATATTATGATCACTAGAATAGCTTTGAGACTAATACATGAACCAGACTCTCTTTGGTCCTCCACCATAAAGGCCAATCACTTTAGAGAAAAAGAAGTAATCAGAATGGACACCAAACCAAAAAGAACTGATTCTTGGATATGGAAAGGAATTCTGGAAGGGGTGAAAAATATTCAGAAAGATTATAGATGGGAGGTTGGTAATGGTCAAAACATCAGAATATGGGAGGACAGATGGATACACAATAAAGAAGAAATCACAACAAAACCTTAACACTACCCCAATGATCTTCTATTTGTCATCCAATTAATCAATACTATAGGGGAATGGGGCATGGATCTTATATCTCCCTGGTTCAATGAAGAAGACCAAAATGATATCCAAAATACGACCTTTAATCTTCAGGAGGAAGATAGAATTATCTGGGGTCTTACCGACAATGGAAACTTCACTGTCAAATTCCTATATGAAAGGATAAGTACAAAGATGACATTCGTAATCCAGCTTAGAAAAGATATGGAGTCTGGACACCTCCTCATCCATATAAATGTTTATTTGGAAGTGTGCCCATGGAATCCTGCCTACCAATGCCAAAACAACAAACATCCTCAACTATATTGATCCAATCTGCAATCTCTGCAATAAATGCTAAAGAAGACATAACTCATACTCTCATCTCTTGTATACATGCTTCTGAGGTGTGGATAAACCTTTTTGGTCCACAACACCAGTGCTTTGGTGATACCACCAACTTCAATGATTGGCTCAATTCTTAATTGGTTTATTCCTCAATATCATTTCAATGACTGGTGATAGGCCTCTAAAGGTGTATAAAATTAAGCCTACATGTTATACCGCAAGTGCACGGCGTCTATCGGAGACACGGCAAGTACGAGTCGAACCCACAAGGACTTGTGTGTGCTTTGTGTGTGATCCAAGGCTTCTTCAACTGATTTCAAGTGTGACAGAGTAACAAAAGGGTATTTTGCCGATACGGCTGAAGTAGTGAAATGAACCTAAGCTAAGGAAAACAGCAAGAGTAAATTGTAACAAAAAGAGAGCTCTAGGGTGTCGAATCCACCCCTGACCTCAGCTAAGACAGTGTAATTTTTGAAACTGTTCTCGTCCCTTGTAATGGAAAGTCTGCCATTTCCAGGGTCTCAATGAAAGGGTTATTATCAAACAAAGCAATTAACTAATCCCTAGTATTAGTTGTCTTGTCATAGTACAACTAATCACAGATCATGTTCACTACTTAGATGATTCAACCTAACTTAAAATGGGTATTCTAATAACAATTAAAGTATCTCTCCCAAGCACTACTTGTCTTCTCGGGGCACAACTAGTCCGAGGATTAATAGTATTCAATGAAGCATGAATTGCACACATTTTACATAGAAGTGACGACTACAAAGCATACATGGTATACTTTGTGAAAGTAAAATGCAAATGTGTATTGATTATATATACCTAAACCATAAGGCACAACAAGAACGAGATATCAAAACATGAGCAATTCTTAGCAAAGGTTATGGGTTTCATTTGAACCTAGAAGAATTAAACTAGAACATGATAAAACAAAATACACAAAATTAAAGCTAAATGACCGCACCGCTAATCCGGGCGTACTAAAATCATCTCCTACATCTTCTATTTATACATGCAAATAAATCCCAAACCCTAATTCCCAAAATTGAAATTAATTGAAAAATAATTCAAAAGCAATCGCACCCATACTGGACGATTGCTTCTCCTCTTTGTCAAATCGGCTCGTAACTCCTCTTGCTTGATTAGGTGAAACCCTAGTTTTATTTATCTCTCACATAGCCTCTAGGGTTAGGAGAGAGGCTCTGCGAGAGACAACTAGAACTAGGGGTTGCTGTGGTTGTTGGCTGGTGTCAGGAGAGGGAGAGATGGTGGCGGAGGTGATGTTGCAGAGGGTGGTATGGGTGAAGAAGGGGAAGAGCAGAGCTCTGCTCTGTGAGAGTGACGGGGGAGGAAGAAAGAGAAGATGGAGAAAAGAATGGGGTTGCTCGATAGGTGTAAGGGTATGGAGATTTCGTTGTGAGGCAAGTATATCGAGAGTTGATGGGACTGGCCTAGCGAGCGTAGGATCTTGCGGGAGAGATCTGAGCGGTCGAGGGAGAACTGAGAGAGATCTGGTGTTGAGCGGAGCACCGAGAAATAGATGTAAGTGAAGGAGCGACCGTGTGATGCATTTGGGCGAGATCTCAACGGCTCGGGATGAGCGGGTTCGGATCCGGGTTGTGGATAGCTCTAGCCCATGTCTTCCTTGTTGGGTTGCAACTGATTCGCGCGTGGGCTTTGGCTTTCTGCTCCATGGATGCTCGACTCCAATTCTTCGCTCTTTTGGCTCCTCAATTTCTCCGGACTTTATTTAGTACCTAAAAACACAAAATTAATTAATACAAATATTTATTCTTGAAAACAAAGAAAACACAGAACGGGATAATATCGATTTCTCAGCGCAAAAGATGAGTAAAATGCCAATAAAAAGGTGTATAAATATGCACTATTTGGCACTCATCAAATACCCCCAAACCTGAATTTTACTTGTCCTCAAGTGAAACAGAAATGAAGAAATCCTAACTATACCCCTGTCGCAGGTCTCTCGAATGCATTTAGCGTATGCATTAAGCCTTTAAACCGCTAGGTGTCCCTAGTGGACGAGTTGTAGTCTCGTGAGGGTTTACAGAGGTGTACCCACAAAACCTTCTCCAACTTCGAGTGTAAAAGAGTCTCAAGCCTCCAAGAAGCTATGAGGACATAGAGTTTCGCATGCTAGTAATGAAGTTAGAACTATCAAAGAACGCATTCTCATCCTTAAGTGCTGAGCGAGAAGTAACCATACCATATGAAAGAATTCGGATTCGATTGTGATCATAAGCCTCGACTTCGCCTCACCATTAGGGTTTTATGATAATTGCACTCAAAAAGATCGCTTTTTAGTCTCTCATGTGTGTGAGCGGGAATAAAGAGAGAAATCCCGCACACGTTGTAGGTAAGAAGGATAACCTTCCGAAATAAAACGGAGACTCCACAGAGGTGTGGACAAAAAGAATCTTTTTCGATGATCTCTAAGAAAGGAAATCAACCATTAGCAAGGGGTGGGAGTACTCACTCACTTCTCACCCGATCGGCAATTAATATCACTCTCTCATAAGAACCATAGAAACGTCTTCGGTCTTCGGTCTTCAATTGTTGATGACGAACTTCTAAACTTCACAAAACTTGACAATTTTTAACTTTTCTACTCAAATTCCTTGTTGTTTGGATTTTTCTTTTTAAATTCTTCTTTACCATGGTGGTAGCAAAAATAAACGACAATATTTTTTTGATTTTTTTTGATTTTTGATTTGATTTTTTTTTTTTTTTTTTTTTTTTAAATTACAAAAAGTGAAAATAAAAATACAAATAATGACACAACTAACTCCATGGACAAAGGACTTTATCACTCAATTTTTCCACAACTTGTATTGTCTTGATTTTATAAATTTTATTAATTCTCATCCTATTTTCTTTTCTTTGTTGCACATAAACCTTGGACTATCTCAACTTTTCTTTCAATATTCTGGATTCGCTCGGTTCTTGACGATGATGTGTTTCTATGGGTCTTGCCGATTGAGAGAGAGAATGATGCTAACTACAAATCGGTATTTAGAAGGAGTTTTCATCTTTAGACGTCACCCTCATGATTGACAAAAACTAGCACTCAAGAGATCAAAAGTAGTCTTGAAAATGGTGCGAAGTTGGGTAGCTCACCATTCCTACCCGGAATTTACGTAAGGTGACACACACTCTAACAGCTTTTCTAGAAAGTTGCAAAAAATTGAAGGTTGGTGCCTCACTTGATGTAAAATGGGTAGTCTCCACTATGGGTGATCACAATTCTACTACCGAATATCTAAACAGCACCTAATTCGCCCTCCGGTATGGTTAAATCCGACTTTAACGCTCTAATCAACTAAGGAACCCGATTGTGTTCTCTAGGAACTTCCAAGTTACATTATTTGGTCGAGAATCTCTATGTAAACATAGCTAAAAGCATGCTAGTGACTCTAAAATCTCTAAAAGTTGGTGGTTTTTACAAAAGAGTTTTTTTTTTTTTTTTTTTTTTTTTTTTTTTTTGAAAATAAAAGGTAAAATAAAAGACTAAAAACTCTAAATGCAAATGCACCCCCAAACCTAAATCAAACATTGTCCTCAATGTGTCACAGATAGGAAAAATTTGAACAAATCACGTACCCACGAGAACTATCTTGATAAGATAAAAAGGGAAGAGATTAGGATGTCGGTAGGAGCAAGGTTGAGCTTCATTCGTCAAGGCTAGAATCCAATATTCTCAACGGAGATCATATCGGATTAGCATAATATATGTGCAAGAAGACTCAACCGAATAAAGAAAAGAAAAATTTAACAAGTCCTCTTTGGATATATACAATGAAAATTCACCATAAACCAAGAGTCTAAAGAGTTGAGGATCAACCCAAAAGACAATATGTACAAACATCAACAGTCTTACACAAATATAACATGAAAGTGCAAGTAAGACTGTAGATGTGAAGGAGTTTCCCCCAAACCTAAACTTGTGAACGGGTGTGTTTGGGAGCACAAAATCTTGCAAATTTAAAGGTATATCATGCAAAGGTCTAACTCAAAATGAGTTTTGCTAAGAACAGGCAGACATACACATTCCAACTGTGGCTCCTTAAGAGTGTTATACTTTGATGCAAAATAGTCCAAGAGGACTTGGGAAGCACAAAGCTCTAGGCCTAAGTTAGGCATTTTTAGAAAAGTTGGTTTTGCAATTTTGTGACAAACTACACCTAGGTTGGGTGAAGGAGTTTCAATTTGTGACTCGGGAGAGAGAGGTTAGGTACATCTAAGTTGTTTTCATTTTTAAAATCATTTGTACCATCACACACTTTCCTAAAGTCAAAAGAGGGTAAATCATGTTCACTTTCACAGGACAATTCCACGGGGATCCATATCAACATCACATGCATGAATATCGGAAGAAGCATCATTCATAGGGTTCTGGGAGAGACACTTAATGTCTCGAACCTAAAGATTCTACTACATTTTCAAAATACACATGCTCTTCATATTCATCATCATCATCATCATAGCAATGCATTTCCTTATTAAAAATCATAGTATTTCTAGTCCCGTCATTTAAAACAGTTCATATGCAATATCAATTGCACGAGTAAGACTAGGCATACTATTGACTTCATTATGGTTGATAAACATTTCATCTTGAAAGTCCTCCCTTTCCCGATTTAGTGCATCACGATTTGACTCAATTTGAGTTCTAAACTCTCAAACCTTTGCTCAAGGTTTTGATTCAATTCTAGAAATTCATTATGTTGTTCAATGAAAGGAGAGTTTTCAAAAAGTGGGAAATTCATAATCAATGCTATATGGATGGTCATGTATTGCATTCATTTCAAGCCTAGCATTTTGCTCCATGAGTGCTTCCATTGTTGATTGCAAACTAGGAGTTGGGGGAGTATAAAATTGTTCATCTCCCCAATGTGGTGAATGAAGCATGTGTGCAGGTTGATTATAGTCCCAATAGTCACTTCTAGACACTTCGTACATTGGGTTATCATGGTTTTCCCTAGATCGTATAAAAGCATGCGGAATATAACAAGATACTCGGCGGGTGGTCTAAGCCACCACATAAGGTGCAAGCATGCATTTCATATTGCCTAGAAAAACTAGATTCGACAGATCGCTCATGTGATTGCCTTTCTAAGCCAGATAGTCGAGCTTCTAATTGATCGAGAAGTGATGACTGGGTATGAGGAGAGTGTTCATTCTCAACCTGTGGTGGATGATGCATGTGCTCATAGTGATTAGGGCATGTGAAGTCAGGGCCCTGAGAAGGCTCATAAAATTCCCTAAAGTCACTATGGTATGTGGGGTGTTCATCCTGTGAAAGATGCCCGTAAGCAAACTCTCTAAGGGATTTATTTGTTCCATCCCCAGATGCAGACCAATATCCTGACATGATTTAGTACTCAAATTGAACTCAAAGCCCAGATTAAGTGGACTAAGTTTGGTTTTGGTGGGAAAAATTTGGTTTAAACGGGCTGATTTGGTTTAAGAGGGCTTTGGTTTGTTTGGGATTTGGTTTATTGGGTTTCTGGTTTGTTGGGAAAGTCCAGCCCAGTTGATGCTAAACAGCCCAACAGAATAGGTTCTAGCCTAGATGGTCCGGCCTGACTTGGTTGCATGACCCGGATGTGTAGCTTATGTGGGTGAAGGTTGTTTGCACTTGGATGTGTAAAGCCCGGATGATGTTTAGACAGCCCGACTTGGGTTCTGTGAGCCCAACTCGGGTGTGGTCGATCGACCCAAAGAATTGATTGTGGGCTCGGTTATGCGAGAATGCAAGCCCAGTTGATAGCCCGAGTATGTGGGCTGAGTTTTGGTTCTCTTTTTGTGGGCTTTAGCTGTGAGAAAATCCCAGGTTGGTTTGTGCTCAAGTTAGGTTCACAGAGCAGTTTTATGCACAAAGTTGTTCAAAATGGTGCAGTGGATTTGAGCACAACTCGAGAGGTGTGCTCACACGATTCTCGGGCGGGGTCACTAGCTCACCAAGTGAACCAGGTTTAGCAATGCACAAGCTCAAATAGATTAGCAAAGTGAGGTACGGAGGTTATCATATAGGTATTGGGGGAATGAGCAACTACTCGGATGCAAGGATTCACTAGGGTCATTCGGATGAGCAATGTTGGTTGATCATGCAAAGGGGATGTCACGACTTGGCTCAACGGCTCACACAAGGCTCAATTGACAAGCAGTGAAAGCTCATACAAGATCAAACATGCATAAGAGTTCGGGGTGGCTCGAGACAAGGTTTAGCACATGGTTAAGGGTTACACACAAGGATCAACATATAACACGGGGCACTCCAATATGCGTGTTATGGCTCAATCACATCTTAACAGCTTATCATTTAACAGTTATGCGGTTGGTACATGGCGAGAACACATCCAGTGTGAGTAATGGCAATTCTAGCAAAGAAAGATTACTCACAGGGTTTTCACTCAGGGTTTTCACAACACCACACAACACAACACTCGGGGTTTGCATACAAGCACAAAGCTACAGCCAAGGCAAACAACAACAGGGGCGAGTTATGGTCGGGGTATGCAATTATGAACTTGGAATTCTTAGTTGTAGCTCAAACTCGCGGCTTCGGGGAGCTGGAGTTTGGCTCAACAGGTTGACATGATAAGGTTCAACCGCACCGAACAGGCATACAAGTTCAAGTACTAACCTCGGGTTCGCGCCTTTTCTTTGGTTTCAATGGGCTGGTTCGTTGCCCACAACACACCAAGCACAAGAAGTTCAGTTGCACAAAGACAAAGAAAGCACTGGTAGGTACCTATTTACTCGGGACGAAGTTTAGTACCCGGACTTGCCGAACGTAACTACTACAATGTCGCCTAACCTAGATGAGGGTTTAGCAATGAGAAGTGGAGGTCACGGTGAAGGCGAGTTGAAGCAAATGTGACAGATGAGGTGCAAGCTTCTTCTACCTTCAATGGTTTGTTCACAGATGATAAACAGCTAGCATGAGATGCGAACTAACCATCAAGATGATGCAAAGATGGTTGAACTAAGTTACAGATGCAGTTTATAAGAATATTAAACTAAGTTACACTACAGGGAAGCTAAGCTACAAAAACTGAAGTATAACAATGGAAACTAAGTTACACTAGATATGTACAGGGATGAATAAATCTCAGTAAAGACAAGCAATGGATCACAGGGCACACGCCAAGTCCCCGGCAACGGCGCCAAAAACTTGATAAGCCTCTAAAGGTGTATAAAATTAAGCCTACATGTTATACCGCAAGTGCACGGCGTCTATCGGAGACACGGCAAGTACGAGTCGATCCCACAAGGACTTGTGTGTGCTTTGTGTGTGATCCAAGGCTTCTTCAACTGATTTCAAGTGTGACAGAGTAACAAAAGGGTATTTTGCCGATACGGCTGAAGTAGTGAAATGAACCTAAGCTAAGGAAAACAGCAAGAGTAAATTGTAACAAAAAGAGAGCTCTAGGGTGTCGAATCCGCCCCTGACCTCAGCTAAGACAGTGCAATTTTTGAAACTGTTTCTCGTCCCTTGTAATGGCAAGTCCGCCATTTCGGGGTCTCAATGAAAGGGTTATTATCAAACAAAGCAATTAACTAATCCCTAGTATTAGTTGTCTTGTCATAGTACAACTAATCACATATCATGTTCACTACTTAGATGATTCAACCTAACTTAAAATGGGTATTCTAATAACAATTAAAGTATCTCTCCCAAGCACTACTTGTCTTCTCAGGGCACAACTAGTCTGAGGATTAATAGTATTCAATGAAGCATGAATTGCACACATTTTACATAGAAGTGACCTGACTACAAAGCATACATGGTATACTTTGTGAAAGTAAAATGCAAATGTGTATTGATTATATATACCCTAAACCATAAGGCACAACAAGAACAGATATCAAAACATGAGCAATTCTTAGCAAAAGGTTATGGGTTTCATCTGAACCCTAGAAGAATTAAACTAGAACATGATAAAACAAAATACACAAAATTAAAGCTAAATGACTGCACTGGCTAATCCAGGCGTACTAAAATCATCTCCTACATCTTCTATTTATACATGCAAATAAATCCCAAACCCTAATTCCCAAAATTGAAATTAATTGAAAAATAATTCAAAAGCAATCGCACCCATACTCGATTGTTCTCCTCCTCTTCACAACCGCCTCTAACTCCTCTTGCTTGATTAGGTGAAACCCTAGTTTTATTTATCTCTCACATAGCCTCTAGGGTTAGGAGAGAGAGCTCTGCGAGAGACAACTAGAACTAGGGGTTCTTTGTGGTTGTTGGGCGGTGTCGGGAGAGGGAGAGATGGTGGCGGAGGTGATGTTGCGGAGGGTGGTATGGGTGAAGAAGGGGAAGAGCGAGCTCCGCTCAGTGAGAGTGACGGGGGGAGGAAGAAAGAGAAGATGGAGAAAAGAATGGGGTTGCTCGATAGGTGTAAGGGTATGGAGATTTCGTTGTGAGGCAAGTATATCGAGAGTTGATGGGACTGGCCTAGCGAGCGTAGGATCTTGCGGGAGAGATCTGAGCGGTCGAGGGAGAACTGAGAGAGATCTGGTGTTGAGCGGAGCACCGAGAAATATATGTAAGTGAAGGAGCGACCGTGTGATGCATTTGGGCGAGATCTCAACGGCTCGGGATGAGCGGGTTCGGATCCGGGTTGTGGATAGCTCTAGCCCATGTCTTCCTTGTTGGGCTGCAACTGATTCGCGCGTGGGCTTTGGCTTTCTGCTCCATGGATGCTCGACTCCAATTCTTCGCTCTTTTGACTCCTCAGTTTCTCCGGACTTTATTTAGTACCTAAAAACACAAAATTAATTAATACAAATATTTATTCTTGAAAACAAAGAAAACACGAGAACTGGGATAATATCTGATTTCTAAGCGCAAAAGATGAGTAAAATGCCAATAAAAAGGTGTATAAATATGCACTATTTGGCACTCATCAACTGGGTTGCAAAGAACAAACATAGATTTTCAAGTTGAAGATGATGCAACTCTGAATGAGTTAGAGGATGAGTACAAGTCAATAGTGCAAGGGAGATTCAACCTAGGTTACCATCAAATGAAGGATGAAAATTTTGAAGCAGTCTATTTTGTCTTGGAAAAGCTGAACAAAATTTTTAAAGATCAAAACACTACAACAGTAAAACTAGCTAGTTTAACTATATTTCTAGTCATTTAGACAATTTCAATTGGAAAGGTCCAAACTTAATGCTACTATTTAACTTTTTTCAGTCTGTAAGAGTTAACGAAAATGACATTGCTTACGATTCTCCCAAAAGTCTATGCATGATGCTGGAGGCAGCTCTGCAGACCTTGCTTGTATCGATTGAGTTACTACCTTTTGGTAGTGAACTATTTTCTTATAAAAAAGATAAAAAAGAAAAAGAAAATAACAAATTAATTTAGATCATTGAAAATTACTCTCAAAAGTGAACGATATGTCGTTGACCCGTCCATGAATTTCAATCTTATCTCTTTGGGCATTCCATTATATTTTTGCATCGTTGTATTCTCTAGTCCAGATTATGTCTATGTCCGTTTTGTATATTCGTCGTTGTTTGAATTGTCATATCCCTGTGTACTGTTTTGATTTTAACTTATCCAAATTTTATTGACTGATGTCATGTATTCGTAAATTTCTTGTTCGGACCCACCTCGTGGAAATGATTGATGCATGAACGGTTGAATTATTTGATTGTGTTGGATATTTGATTGAGTATTAATGATAGAATGGTATGGATTTATTTTAATGGAGTGGGAAACAAATTGTTTCTTCTCACTTTCTATTGATTTATATTTCTCTTGTTTGAATAACTTAGATTGGATTACATTCTCTCACATCATCTCATTCTTTATATACTAGGTACATAGAAGATCTAATACAAAATCTATATGTGGAACACTCTCCTCCACTCACTACTCAGCTAGCAATACTTATTACTAACCTCCACTCATATTTGAACACCAAATAAACTGTATTAAGCCTCTACAGACACTAGCCTACTATCAGACTTCGGACTGGAATGTAGTTGACACTGAATTCATCCTCCAAGGGATTCAGTTACAGCCGCGCTCCTTACGTATCTTGAACCTCGCAAGGCTCTACGCAATTGATTCCCTTATTTGACATCCTTTACATCCTAAGAGTTGCTTTAGCCTAAGTGAAGACTTTATAATAATATTTTTTTTTTTTTACTCGAAAGAAAAATTACATAGCAGGCAAGCGGGCAACAAACTGCGCTGCAAGCCCTTTTTGAATTGCAAAACCTATCCTTTTAAAAACAAACTATCTCGAACCGGGAGTCATGACATTACTATGCATGACTTTCTGAACTCTCGTAAGAAGTCCAACTGCCTCTGGAGCCAAGTACCCAAAAGTATCAAAATCAAAAGGGATAAAAGCATGTCCATTATCAACACACGCTTTCTCATGCTTTGCTATCTTACCTGAGGCTGCCTTCAAAGCTGCTTGCACCATCGTGAAAGAACCATGACCAATGCCTACTAACGGTGAAACCCCAGTAAGGTCAACACATGCGTGTTTTCCATTAGCCCATCCAAAAATAAGAACATCCGCCGGCCTAAGTGTTGATCTCCCCTCAAGTGGGTCTGTCAAAAAATTGACAGCTGCTTTTTTCTTCGCTGAAATACCAGCCCTCCATAGAACATCATATAAGGTATCTCACACATGATCATGTCTATATTTCAAACCAGGATCTACCTTAGAATGGACTACATGTTCCCCGTACGCGTCTAAGCACCCTGTGATGCAAGCAGGGCAACTTGAATCAGAAGGGTATAGAGGAATCATTAACCTGTACTTAAGAATGGACAGATACTCCACAGATGACATCTTCTGCCCAAGACCCTCAATCGGAATAGCAAGAAGAAAGTCTTGAGCATGCGCCCTTTGGTGCACCCCTAAGCTTGACTTTACTGTCTCGACCGATAACTCGTAAACCCTATCCATATCTTTAACTACTTTACCAAAAAGAGCACTCGCCAGGTTGCTTTGTACTTTAAAGGGGGCGGTGTCTTTATTGGTAAAGCTGCTAAGATCTTGATCAGGTAGAGTTGCTTGTAATGTCTTCAAAGCCATATAAAAATTATCATCCATGCCTTCCACTCCACTATCCCCGAGTATGTGATCTTGTAAGCCCCAACTTTACACACGTGATGCCAGAAAGGCATATTGTGATGCCTCCTTAGCTGTATATAAACCCAGGCCTCCATATCGAGGACTTTTGATACCAATCTTCCTATGACATATAAGGCTATTTAATTTCCCTTTAGATCAAAGATCAAGGTTTAGGGATTTGTTTGCAATAGACAAATCTAGCGAACCTAACAATCCTTAACACTTACACTCACTTAGACTAGAAGCCTGGATATTTTACCACCTTTCAGGAACAATCTTCAAAAGATCAATTAATACCAGTTTTCAGATATCTATCTTGAGGAATCACAAGGTCTGATACGAATAGAACTTTGCAATTACTACATATCTTGCCTGAAAGAGATTACGAAAACCTCAATAACAAAAAAAGCAAGATCAGGATACACGAACTATCAAGGTAAAGATAGTCGAACATGGCTTCACGAATCCCCAAAATGAAGTCTTGCGGTCGTAGACCTAATTATGTTTCTCAGAGGAAACCTAGGTTAATAGAGGACGAATCTGAAATCAACTAGGACACGAAGTGTCACGGATTAATTTTCCCAGTTGAAAGATCATCTTTATTTATAGTTTTCAAAGACCAGGGGTTGCTTAGAATTCAAGCTAAGATAACTTGATAATCAAGCCAACCTTTTAGGTCTTGAATATACACTATGGTCCGGTTACGGAACCGTGTACAATGATTTGTTCGATTTGGCATGTATGCCATGAGAACAATAAGCAATTTGATGTTCATTTAAACACCTAAGAGTTTGATTGTGATGTACAAACATAAGTTTTTGAGTGATAAATTAAGTTTTAAAAGTGTTTGAGAGAATCATAGCGATGCTAAACATATTTAGAATATAAGTATTTGAGCATCTGCTAAGATTTATTAGGACCGTTGGTAGAACGGTTCACGAACCGTGGCACCATAACTCGTGAACAAGCCTTACGGGTTAACATCTCCCCCCTCTTTAAGGGGAGCAAACCTAAAATTAAAATCCTAGCCAATTTTGATTCACCAAACAAAAATTATTTAACCAAACAGATTTTTGGTTCACCAAACAAAATAGGGACTATACACCAAATGAAATAAGGACTAAAATGCACATATTAAGGATTCTGGAGTAATATATATAATTTACAAGCACTTAAATAGGACTATGTTAGAGATCATTTATTTACGAAAATGTCATTTTTATAAAAATGAAAAAAAATGTTTTAAAACTTCGTATATTTGAAACCATAAGTCGGATTTTTTGTGAATTTTATATATTCAAAAACTTCTTTAAATTATCTATGCTATGAGTATAAATAACAATATTAAGTTTTTATTTCTCAATATATTTATGTTTCTCCATTAAATTAGATAATTGAAGGTAAATTGAAAGAACATATACTTTTTATACGTTGCTTAAATGGTGTTGCAACGATTCAATACATATATAAGCACATAACTAGAGTAATAAATTTATAATTTGCATGACGAATTATGGCATTAGGTGCAACATCTTTAACGTTGCCGATGTAATCTATAACCCATACTTAGTAACTAATTAACCGACACTAACACTAATTAATTAAGGGCATATTAGCTATTATGGAAAAGCAGTGGGTAAAGAGTTCTGGATATTACTTCTTAGTGAAGTTACTCTGTTTTATTAGTAGCCCCAAAATCTTTTGGGTTAGTCCTAAAAAAAATGCGAGGTAAAATAAGCAAAAAAAGATGAATAATTGATTGCATATCATAAACGCATTGATCACCCATTGTTGCACTAATGTGATTTGATACATTACCAAAATTCAATAATTTTTAAATATTACTAATGAATAATTGATTGCATATCATAAACGCATTGATCATTCATTGTGTGGGTGCCCAGCTTGTCGCTCGGATTCCCTCTACCGATGTGTAATGAACTTACTATTTTATCTATAATAATAGTAATAATATTTAAAAATTAAAGGAGTATAATAATATTGAACCAACAAACAATGGTCCGCTTATTCTTGAAGTCTTCTAATCTCCTACAAAACACATCTTTTCTTATGATAAGAGACCCCCAAGTCGCCACATATCGATCCCACAATCTCTCTTGATTTTGGTGAAGCCATCCAAGCACTAACTATCCCTATCATCGTTATTTGATTAGCTAATCCTGTAAGACACTTTCTAGTTGGCAACGAGAAACCCCAACGGTCACTTAACATTTAAAAGACACAATAAGCAACTCTAACAGTCATTTAAAAAAGATATACCTGCATGTATTTTCGCACTTATTTGTGGTAAAGATATGCTACACGATCCCTTAGCTAGAGAATCTCAAATTCAAAAAAAAATTTTAACTAACAAAACAGTTAAAGAAGATAATATCGTCACCGTTAAGTAACACATGTCAAACCTTTCAGACGATCTTTCACCCCCTCGAAAGGAATCAAAACAAAA
>JAJJWW010004823.1:0-19217 GCA_023531295.1 Papaver armeniacum
ACAATCTTGGTAAAGGGGCGGTAGGAATCGGTAGAGGCGGCGAACTTTAATAAGGCAAAAAGGTCATTAGAAGTAAATTCAAGTGCCCCTTATTAAAAAAAAAAAATTAGAAATGACCAATTAACCCTTATTATTAATAATCAAGATTAGTGTTTGATAATCAAGATTAGTGTTTGATAATCAATTTTCACTTATAATAACTCTAAAATTAGATTTTTTAGAGTTATAAAAAAAAAAAAAATTATGTGATATTTGTGAAACCCTAGATTTTGATTCACTCAACCAAAATGAGTGATTCAAGTGGCAAATTAGAGGTGAGTGATCAAAATTAGTTCCCATTAGCTTTTTGTTGATCAAAATTATCTAAAATATGTAAATAGATCAAATTTTTAAAATTTTAAAGAAGAACATACGGTTGGAAATAAGCTAGTTACCAACAGTAATCCAGTTCAATTTGGGGAAAAACCCAATCGTAATACCGATTCACGGTTGCTAGAAAATCTTGGATACGAACCGTAACTAATTACGGTTCATAAAAAAGGAATCGAAACCAACCGTAACTAAACTACGGTTGGTAAGTCATCTATAGTTTGAACCGTACATCACTACTTCAAAAATTCTTAACATTCAAGGATGATATACGGTTGGTAACTTTCATTAAGTTACCAACAAGAACTAGGTGCTTGATTGGTAACTAAGGTTTCGTACCAACCGTACCTAAACCTAATTCTCGATTTTTTTAAGGTACGGTTCGTATTTGAACTATTACCAACCGTATGTTCTTCAAAATATCCGATTCTGATTGGTAATTGAGTTATTACCAACCGTAACTCGCTATAAACCAATGAGAAATTTCAATTTCAATTTTCATACAAAACCCTAATTTTGATACAAAATTAACTTAAATTCAACACGATAAACTAAACCCTAAGCGGGGTTTTCCAAACATTTTCAAATCGCCGATTAATCGAAGACGATGAAATTTTCGGTTTTAATGGAGGTTAGGATTGATGGAGAGAAGAAGATGAAGAAGAAGATGAAAAAAAAACTGATTTGATTTTTTTTTGATTCATTAGGTTAAAAAAAAATTGATTTGATTTTGGTTGATTTAAGGTGGAAAGGGTAATCTAGTCAATCTACTTCCCTATAGCACACCCCCTAACCAATAAGAGGGACATTGCTATCACACTTGCCGCCCCTCTACCAATTCATGCCGCCCCTTTACCAAGATTGAAAAGTTAGGTTGGGGCTTGGGGGTATATTCATCTCTTGGTACACAAATGATCCATTTTCTTTTCTTTTTTCGAGAAAAAAGAGTACTCTATTGCATGATTGCTAACGGGGTACCATATTGCTTGGATGTGAGCCAACCCAAAGGCAAAAGATGTTTTGTCTTATTTGATTTTTGGTACACTCCCAAGCAATATGGTACCCCTATTAGCAATGTTGCTCTATTGCAAATGTGTAGTGCTCAATTTCAATTAGCAGGAAGAGGCAATGGGGGATATTGAAAATCTATGAAGATATGGATTACTATTTCCATCCTACTTAACCTGTTAAGGGATGATTTTCTGGGACAAAAATATTAAACTACCCTATAAAAAGAATGCGAAATTGGGGGATATAAAAAGAAATTGAGGTATATAAGAAAGAACAAAAACTGGATCCAGATATCAGTTCGGGGTCACCCCTTATCTAAGTATTTTATGTAATACCTAATCTACCCCAATGATTATTGATTAATAATAATTAGTAAAATCATAAGATTTTTTTATAAATGATTAGTGTGTGTTTTATTTGAATTTGGGTTAGTGGGGTGAGAGTAGAAGGAGGGAAAAATATTTTGAGAGAGAATTTTTTTATAATATCATAAGATTATTGATTAATCAGGATTAATCAGGATTATTGATTAATAATAATTAGTAAAATCATAAGATTTTTTTATAAATGATTAGTGTGTGTTTTATTTGAATTTGTGTTAGTGAGGTGAGAGTAGAAGGAGGGAAAATATTTTGAGGGAGAAATTTTTTGGGAAAAATGGAGGATGATTGTGAAGAGAGAATTGTTGCTTGAATCTTTAGCTCAACTACAATAAGGCATATCTTGAATCTTGACTAACGACAACAACTCTCAATTGCAACTTTTTGTTGAGCCAACACCCTTGAATGATGATTTTGACGAGTATGGAGAGTTTCTTGAAGAACCAACACAAGAAAGTAAACTTGCACAACATAGTAGCATCCCCAACACACAGTAAAAAGTGCTAAGATGTTGAAAAAATCAATTTTTTTCTTTAAACCCGCCATTTTTCAATTTGAAATACCTAGGTGTCGACATGTTAGTTATACGAATCCCATGCGGTAGTCGGTCACAGGCATGGTATTTATACTACGACCATAAGGGTGAGCCGATATCCCCATTTTGGATATTGATCCTAGGCATAGCATTCTTCTAAAAAACTATGTCGAGACGAGTTAACCTTTTTACCTACCAAGGAATATACCACGGAATATTCAACCGACATGGTTTCATTGATAGGATACCATGGCCAGTCGCATGAAAAACATACAGAAACATTACCATCCCAAACCTAAAACCAGGCATTGAAACTTAATAAACAATGGATACCAGCGTGGTACCATCAATATCATTCTTATTTTAGGCACCAAAACCAATGTTCAATATCAATTATTGTCAATCTTAGGAATTTTGTACGGCAGGACATTAGATTACGAGAATGCATAGGCACCGTGATTCGACATTGTTTTCTAATGAAACATTTATGCCAGGAATAGGTTTCAAATTTATTCTTAGATTTTGGTTAACTTAGACTATGCCTAGGAACAATGGTCGAGCATGCCGCAAAGTGCGGGTTTAGGCATAGTGTTTTAATTTTGTTTGGAACTAATTTTCATTCGATCTTTATGTGGTGACATATATTGATCCAACAAATGCAAAGCCGCTTTATCGGGATACGTCGGAATACTATAAAATCCCTCCGGTATGTGACCAAAGAATACTTTTCACCTAGTATCTTGAACTTTACTAATGGATTGCTAGTAATGAACCTTCTAATGAACGCGAATCTTATGTAGGGAATAACATATCGAAAGGAAGCAATCGCTTGGGTTAAAGAGATGGCTCTTAAGAACATGTGTGTGTTGGTGAGGAATACCGAAGGTTCGAAGAGGCGTTTTTGAGATGGCTTGCGAGAGAAGTGGGAAATACAAGGAGAATAATATCCACAAGATAAAGGATTATGTATATCCAAAGAAGAAGAATAGGGTATAGAAGACAAATACGAGGAAGAATAATTGCCCGTTTAAGCTTGTATTAGTTTAAATGACATGAACAATTGGGATTGTGAGGTTTTGTGTGGCTGTCATAACCACCGGGATCCGAAAGATTTTGTAAGTCACTCCTTAGTTGCGAAGCTAAAACCTAACGAGTTCAAGGATTTAAAGAGATTGACCAAAGCAATTATCAAACCGAGACAAATTTTCAGAGGCTTCAAGGAAAAGGACGAGACTAACGTGTCTTATCTACGTACAATTTATCTTTGCACAAGCAACTATTAAAAGGGTGTAATGGGAAGGGAGGAGCGTTATGCAAGAATTTGAGAAGATAGTTTGGGATCACAACTACACGCGTATCATTAAAAGAGGGACGGACGAGAAGCCCCTTCAAATATTCATTTCGCATCCTTTGCTTTCATAATTGGCAAATACATGTTGTGGTGTTGTTTTGATGGATTGCACCTACAAGACAAACAAATACAATATGCCATTTTTCAACATCGTGGGGTGAACCTCGGACAAGGTAACATTCACATTGGCTTGGTGTTTAATGGAAAAGCGAGAGGGATTATAATTATCATTGGGCATTAAGACAATTGAAATTTTTCTTAGGGAAAATCAACTTAGGGTCATCGTAACCGATGGATATTTATTTCTATATAATACCCCCATTACTTTGGAAAAATCTACACAAACCACCCATCAAATAACAAAAATCATTCTCTCAAGAAAGCAAGCACGATTAAAGCTTCACAAGGGATGGGGGATTCATCATCTACCTCTATTTGCAAAGGAATTAGATTTACTAACGATATGATCTTCACTACTATGACGCATAACTAATATAATCTTCTCTCACAGAGTCATCATTGCAAGTGTCAAATTTGCAAGTCACCTTTCTCATCTAGCCATGGTGTCCTTTTATTTATTCAAAGTGTAGAAGCTTTGATGGGACACGCCTTGGTTTTGGATTGCAAAAAGCGGTAATCTTTGAAAATAGAAGAATGTTTATAAGGTGTTTGAATCACCCAAAGTGCAATGAGTTTTAATGGATGGACAAAGTTTGTTGAACTATAAGGGTACCACAAGGGCCAATGCAAGCCTATCGATGGGTGTGATGGGTGTTATATGAAGGGAAAGGAATATGTTGAAAGAGAAGAAAAACCGGTGAAGATGATCCTTGACACGCCCATCCTAGACGATGTCTTCAAGCAGTTACGGAAAGGCTCAAAGGTTATTGTAATTGTTGAAAAGGTATGGAAATTGATAATTCATTCCATGTTTTTAGCATGTTTTAATTTAAAGTTTCAAATTCGATGTAATAGATTACTTGGGAATGAAATAAAAGAGCATTTGAAATGGATTTATACTTAAAACTTACATTAATGGGATTTTTACATGAACTATAAAAATTTGAAAAAATCATACTAGGCATAGAGTTTAGAAAATACGACTATCCGGTACCTTCCAAAAAGTATATACTTAAACATGAAATTTTTAATCTTCTTGTTCGGTATGGTTTTATAAAACATGTCATTTTGGTCTTGAAACTTAGGCATTGAATTGTAATTATCGTGCATAAATAGCGGTCGTAAATAAATCTTGCAAAAACAACCTTCCACTAGAAATCTAAACATGTTCAACATAAAACAATCACTAGAAATCTAAACATGCTCAACATAAACGAAACAATTTGGATTCTCGCTTAAATGTTCTTAATCTAGGTATCATAAACTAAAATCAAACCAAACAACTAAAGAGTTAACCACGAGGTACAAACGAAAACAAGTTTGGAATTGTTAAAGACGTAACAACCACCATCGAAAAAAAAACACAACTAAAAAGTTAATCACTTGGTCTTTTGCTTCTTTTGGGTCGGTTTGTTCTTAGTTTCCCGAACAAAGCTTTTGCACTAGGGTCGGTTTCTTCAATTCTATCAAGCTTTTCCTCGACTTCCTTCATTTCTTGAGGATAGCACCTCTCCTTCACGGTACTTGCAACCCAACATCTTCTTTAACTTGCCAAGCCGACGCCGCTAGTTTAATACATCAAACACATAATTAGTATACATATAAGATTATACGTACATTAAACGACTAAGCAATTAACAATACTTACTAGCAATCCAACGGTCTTATTAAGTTAGGTCATCGTAGGTGGTGCACGTGCGGGAGTTGGAGCGAGAGGGTTTTACGGGGAGGAACTTGGAGCGTCATCTTGGCGGACGACATAAGGATGTGACCATTGCGGGTAATCTTCCATGTAGTCGGCATCAACTTCATCACCGTTTTCAGCAATCTCCATTTTGCTCCCCTTTGACTAAATATCTACCAAACGACGTGGTTCCCTATCACTCCAATCTGTTGGGTCCGGTTTTGGAACATACTCTACATGCAACCGATTTGGAGTTGAAAAGCAGAAATATCAAGATCAAAACATTGAAAAAGAGGCCGTATGGAAATGTGCTAATTGCTTATATCCAAGTTGGCGCATCACACGTGTAGGATTATCCATAACGTATCCTTTTGGGTGGAACAACGGCCCATGGTAAAATGCAACGTTACCAAACCTCAAAACCTAGCGGTTCCTCTAGCCTCCTTGTAAGGGTCGAACACAACATCTTTGGTACTCATTTCGTCCAAAGCCAATCTCATATCGATCGGTCGACCTATGTTAGGGCCGGAGTATTGTTGAACTCGTATCTCTTAGCTATAGGCGTATCGGGTTGGAAGGTTTATGATCTTCAAGGAGGGGTAGACCTTGAACAAGGTTGGGAAGTGTTCATAAGCCCACACCTATTCCAATGTGAAGCAATAAGTTTTGTTTCTAAGTTCACGATAATGGTACATGTGAACAATATACATAATAACATAAGTTTAAAAACAAAATTACCCGGTAGAGTGAAATTCCCGACAAATTGGTTAGTTTTAGCCTTAGAGGACCTTCTCATCTCCGTCATCAAATGTGTCATTACCGCGGTTCCCCAAGAATAATTATAGACATCTTCCAACGGATCCAAATCTCGAAGGTAGTTCGCACTAACCCTGTTGCCATTGGTGTCGGTGAATACCCTAATGCCCAAGATGTATAACAGTATGCGGCTGGAAGTATAAAGAATTTTTTAGGGTCCCATCCATCCTCCAAACTTTTTTTTCTTTGTGTTTTCAAAATTCTTCTTAGCGTCAACTTGATTGTCTTTATCTTACCGGATGTGGATTCATAAAAGCTCTCCACAGAAGTTTTGTAGTCCCAACCAAACGGCTTGTTAGTCGGGGCCAGTGCAACTTGACCATTCTAGGTCTAGAGACTCAACTCCTTTTGCAATTGATTTTCCGATAAAATTCAAGCCTAGAATGTTCCGAGGCATCTTCGGGGATGAAGGTCATCTCCCAAAAGGGAAGTGCATGGTATCGGTTTCACCATGATACATTTCGACGAAGCAATTGTGATGAGAATCGAGGCTTCACATAATTTTCAACCAAAGCATGTAGACCAGTATCCTTTACTATTTGTTGGACCTCTTCACATTCGTTGGACAATTTCCAACCATTCGCGGCTTGGTTTCGGCAAACACGCACAACCTTCTTATGATCCTATAATTAAAGACAATACAATTAAGAGATTTTACATGAATACACAACAATACATATGTACAAGATAAAAAATGCTTACATAGGTTTGATAGATAGTACGAGCCCACGAGTGCTTGTATCCAAATAGTGTTTTTCGTTCTGGAGCTTCACCCAAAATTCTACCACGGTCAAGGTAGGTATCATGTCATTAATATGAGGAAGGTGGGAACCTTTAACTTTCACTTTGACGTTGCCCTTCTTGCCATTGCCTTGTGTTGGTTGTTGACTTGGCCAACCAACTTCGATTTGGCTTGCTAATTGAATTTCGTCTTCATCTTGCTCATCTTGATCATCGTGCTCACAGATTGCAAGTCGACTACGGTCACCACCACTCTCCCAAATTATTCCTCTTGTATCAGCCCCAAACGCATCTTACGACCTTCATCGTTCCCCAAACCCCTTAACACATACACCATGGGTTGGGAGAAGTAATCAATATCCCCCAATTCCTTTTTAGACCCCCAATTTCGCGTACTTTAAAAAATAAAAACTAAATCAAACCTAAATATTGTGCAGTCCTTTTCAAATTCTCTTCTCCTTCTCTGCCACTTCTCACTTTGAAAATAATTATTTCTTACATCGCGGTATTTGTATTAGTGATGAACACCATGCGAGAAATGATGAAGACCATGACGAAAAATGGTCAGGGCGTAGTTAGTTGACAAGTATTCAATACTGGGAAAATGGTGTCGGCATGCTCGATAGATAACTTACAATGCCGAAACCGTAAGTTGGGAGTATCAATTTTACGTACATTTTATAACATTTGGCGGCATGACTAAAATTATGAAGACATTCTTTGGTAAGAAGGTTGTCGGCATGGTATTCATACTTCAACCATGCGGCACTCTCGTTTTCAGTGTGTGATGGAAAAGATCAAGTGAAGATTCAACACATAACTCTTGTTTCTTGATGACTTGAAGACTCGAGACATCTCCTTGCTCACTATTATCACTCATTTTAACCAAAAAATTTTTCCTTTTACTTTCACACAAGAGAAGTGATTATGATTTATGTTAATCATCAGCAAACTAATCTATTAACTTAAATTATTACAATTAGTTTACTAAACATGATTAGTGAGGAGTGGATTATGGATTATCTAAATTATCTGGCTAAGGGATGACTCTGATTTACTATTTATATCACATTTTTGTCTTTTTCCTATATCCCCCATGGATCTTCCATCTCCCCCAATTGCGTCCTAAATCGATGGCATTTAGTCTTGCACATGAAAAATCTCTCTCTGTCTCTTCTCTACTTTGGCGAGTAGGTAGTGCTAGTAGTATTTTATTTGATCATCATAGTTTAGTTAGTTTAGTTAGTAGGTTGTTGTTTAATTAAGCTTTTTTTAATGGTTTCCACTTGCGATTCTATAAGTTTTCCTCCCTTTCATGGGTTTATGTCTCTTCCCTTTAATGGGTTTATGTTTCCTCCCTCCAATGGGGTTTCCTCTTTTGTTATTAATGGTGATTCTTTCTCAAGGTTAATGGTATGCTCGTTTGATGATAAAATGCGTCGAGAATCTTCATCTTCGATTTAGAACTATGGGTTAATCTCTGTTTTTTTTACAGGAGATCAGCTTATTGAAGAACACTAGTTTTATTCAAAATAGTTGGTGTGTGAACCAAAAACTATTCCCTCTCTGATTTTATCGGATCTTTCATCATGCATGTATTTGTACTTTACCGAAATTCCTTCTCTTTGTCTTGTCGGAAATTTCGAGATATGTTTCTTTTTGGTTCATGTTTGTTTGAATCCTATTGTAACCTTGATTCACCATTAATATAAAGGAGTTTACTTTTGCTAAAAAAATATCTACCCGATGGTAGAAACTCAAGTATTACATGATTGTCTGCAGAGCTAACTCCAACCTCATGCATCAACCTTTGAGATTTGCCAATAGCATTACTTATTACACACTTAAGATAATTAAGTAACATCGTTAAGTTTGGACCTTTTCACTTGAAGTTATATAAGTTACTA
Source organism: Papaver armeniacum (assembly GCA_023531295.1). Classification (NCBI taxonomy): domain Eukaryota; kingdom Viridiplantae; phylum Streptophyta; class Magnoliopsida; order Ranunculales; family Papaveraceae; genus Papaver; species Papaver armeniacum. The sequence continues at coordinate 8,915 of JAJJWW010004823.1, forward strand.
GAAGAGGAGCTTAAGCTGGCTGATTAAATTTTCGTATGGTTCTGATCTTTAGTGATTTTGATCAGTTTTTCCAGGACAAAAGAAACTGATTCAAAATTGTCATCATTCATTTGATGAAAACCCATGTTGAATCTCTATTGAACTTCTACCTTATATTCATTCTCTAACCCCTTCAGATTGCATCATCTTTTGCTTGGAAATTCTTTGCAACTCTTTGGCCCAACTTACTGCTAGTTCTTCTCCTCCCTGGCTCTATTACCTCCAAATAAGCAGTCTTTGAATCTTTTTTCTTTGTATAAGACATGGAAATGAAAGCATAATTAGTATAGGATGAGTAGTCAGCATTTTCTTCCATGTTGGCATGACTCATGGAAGTTATGGTGATAGTGATACCAATTTCAACCCATGATCATCAGTAAGTATGTGTGGAGTATCATATTCAGATATCTGATAATAGAGATTATTCATAATTTTGTTTGGATTATGCATCACTTTATTAAAGGATCAAAGATGATGCTTATAATCTTATTAGCTTTCACCATAGCAGAAGGTTCAGTCTTCTGAAACACTAGATCACATCTAGCTTTCCAAATAAACCACCAGATAGTAGCAAATATTGGTGTCCAGTCTTTAAACTGATAGTATGGAAGGAACCAAGTGTTTAGAAATTCATTGAAATTAGTGGCAGCACCAAAGCATTGGTGTTGAGCACCAAAAATATTGATCTAAACTTCATTAGCATAGGGGGAATAAATGAGAGTATGGGTGATGCTTTTTTTTTTTTTTTTTTTAAATGAGAGTATCGGTCCCCTTGTGATGTACTGCACCTCTTACTAGTTGGTGGTTCCCCTCTCCCAAAATTTGGTGAGACACTCACAAACCCGATCATACCCCAGGTAATTACTTAAGATCGGTTTCACTAATAAAAGTCATACCAATACATAAGTCGGGGCTCATGTGAATAGTTTTACCAAGAAAATAAACAAGTCATGGCGGTTATACTAATCACACATATTGGTCGTTCATAAGATTCGTAATGAAGAACAACCCCAATAACGCTGGCGATTTCCTTTTCAGTTCACAATACATATCACGAACTTACTTCCTTAAAACACATGTAAAAACATTGTTTCCTAGGATGAAATCCCCACATTATACCCATACATAATCACAATAGCATTCATACGATTATGTTGATGTCTTAAATACAAAGTTTAATGTTTAAGCGAGAAACTTCATATTGTATTCCTTAATACTATGTCTATCTAGAGTGTTCATGCTTGTGATTTTATGTTTTCAATATGCACGACTTGAAAGATACGTTAGGGAATGAAAAAGTTCAAGTCAAATATCACTAACCTCAAGTGGAAGGATGATGTTGTGGTTGTAGCTCTGTACTTCTTCACTTCTTCAAGTCTTCGCAATACTTGTAATGTCTCACCCTAATACTTTCAAGCTAACCTATACGAAGTTGACTCTAGTACATTTTAATCAGCGACTCTTAAATGAGTTTTGGTTCACTAAAATATGATAACCAAAGTTGACATACCAATGCTTGGTGGGTTCAACCGAGCTATGCTCTAACAATCTCCCCTTTGTCAATTTTAGTGACAAAAATCTTACAATTTATATGGATAAACAAATTACAATAATTCATTACACATACGCTTGATTCCGAATTCAACAAAGCACATAACCTGCATTAATTCAATCCTTAAAATGCAACAGCGTCATTATAATAACAAAGGTTATACTCCCCCTAAAGGTGAGATAAGTAGATTTTCAATCCGCACGTCTTTGTTATCCCAATCATATGATATGTTACTCCCCCTTAGTCTGTGTTTTTCCTCATTCGTTAGATAAATGTTCAAGCACTATTGTCCTCTTCCCTAGTGACACCAATCAACATAAAATTGATACCAAAGCATCACTGTTTACTCCATATATTTCTCCCCCTTTTTGTCACAAAAATGACAAAAAGCGAAAAAGAATCTTACAAATCTCAAAATAGACTTGCAACTGTTGAGTCAAGCACGAGGGTTCCACATACCATTTTTAATAACCAATGTCAAAACCCGAAACTACAAAGTAATTATATTTTGATATGTTATCATGGAAATAATTTCGAAGCAATTTCCCAACTAGTTTAGCAAACCAAAAATTAACTAAGCAACTTAGTTACTTTGCTAAACCAATTCTATAAATACAACCTCTTCATTCGATAAGACCAAAACAAAGATAAACTCCATTTTTCTCATCAGGTACTAATTATCCATATAACTTAATTAGACCTTTAGATTTTAAACAAGACAAATACTAGGTTAGTTAACTAGCATTTCCTTGTTTAGGAATTAAACTAGACTTGAATAACCGAAACCTCCACTTTGATAAGTTTAACTAAGATCAAAATTAACTTAGTTTATCTTATACGGAATCAAATTGGACTAAACAACTCATCCGTCAATATATTCATTTGTTAAGCCATAAATCAACCGAGTTATGCTCTAACACCATCTTGGTGGGTATCTTGGTGAGTATGTTCCGCTGAAGAGTAGTGTTCAGATGGAAAGCCTGGAGATGACTTGAAGTCTACTCAAAGACGAAAGCAAAGAAGCATATTTGACGTGTATTGTTTAATCTTTGAATGTCTTTTAGGTAACTTGGAAGAGATATCATACTTTTGAAAAAGTGTCCAAATGCCGAGCTTCATTTGGAATTTCTTTTCTTTGTAACATCATACGATTTATTAGGGTTGATAGAAAAAAGAAAAGAAGATCCTTGGTAATAAATCTCCTCAAAGAATACAATTAAATAGAAGCAACCAAAGCTCCTCCTTGTATTAGCATCTCCCTTAAATATTTGGTGTACGTGCCGCTTGGGGGACAAACAATGTGGATACAAAATATCACTTGGATACATTTTACACGAGGAAAAAAGATACACGATCAAGAAGATTTGGTGCAAACTATTACATAGGCGAGAAACTATTACATAGGCAAGAAGAATAGAATTATGAGAAAAGTGTGACTCTTATGCGAGTAAGATTCTGACTTATTACACATCCCGCGGAGAAGAAGATAAGGTTCATGTAAAAGTATGAACAGCGTTAGCGAAGAGAAGTTTAACCTATTAGTACCAATGCGATGATATGCAACACCGTCGCGTAAAGATAACCGAAATCGTAGGCGAAATAGTAGGCATAATTCAGGGCGGAACTATAGAAAAACTTGGCCTGGCTTAAGCTCCCCATAAAATTCCAATAAGTCTTTTCTTTCACTACGTTTTTTAGTCGAGCTGATATAAATAAGCCCAAGTAATAGTCTTGATCCACCCCTAAATCCCAAAAGCCGCTTCCAAGTTAAATTTCCATCTCCGCCATGCCACTGGCTTTATAGCTGTCATCCATTATATAAATGTCTATGTCTATATAAGGGGCAAGAGAGTATTGTAAAAGTGGTTGAGTTATTTTGTAGTCTAAATAATATCTTGGAGAGAAAGTTGTGTGTTTCTAAGTTAGCGTTTGAGTAAAACTTATTCCTTAATATCATCATCTTCGTAATAAAATTGATAGTTTGTGTTCTATATGGATTGAATTGTTAGTAGTGATCGTTCTTTGGGTGTACTATGGGATTTCCTACAGTTACCTTTTGGCGTCAGAAACACCTTGGAGAGAGTAATAGGATTCATCCTCACCCGCATATTTGTTGATTGACAAACATGGATTGAATTCATAGCATTTCTCATGTTCTTTTCATTGTTGTGTTTTATCATCTTATTTTCGTGAAAGTCTAGATCTATAAATCTCCTTACTTTTACATTGTTGCACCGAAATTTTGTAAGCCTAAACAATTGATACTATACAATAAAGCAAAATAACAATTGTTTTACTTAACTGGAAGCAATTGAAATAACATAAACATTAAAGCACCGTAATTGCACCAAACTTTCTTAAGCCGAAACGATTTATATCACACAACAAAGCAAGATAACAATGATTTTACTTAACTTAGGAACCAATTGAATCACACATACATCCACACATACATAATGGAATAAACACATCAATTGTACCGACAATTTCATTTAAGCAAAAGCAATATATATATATCAAATAAAAATAGGCTTTTCTTAAAACATGAAAACAATTAACTAACAAGATTGTTACCTGATAGACGCATTTATGTCTACTTTGTCTCAATTTTCTATATTGTTAGTGCTCATTTTTGTACTTATTTTGAAACCCACAATTGGGGGATATGAAAACTAATTGGGGGATATGAATTACTTCCCCCAACCCATGGTGTGTGCTAAGGGGTGACTTTTGGGGGCGAAAATACTAAAACACCCTTCCCTCAAAATAAAAATCAAAAAAATAAAATCAAAAAACAAAATCATATTCCCCATTTCCATCTCCACTTCTTATTAATCTTTTAGGGTTAAAACTTTGAAACCCAAATGTTCCCCATTCTCTTTCAAATTCTAAATTTTCCCCATTTCCTTTCAAATTCTCTTCTCCTTTCTGCTAGGAAGTGATGAAGAACATGTCGAGAAATGATAAAGAACATGTCGGAAATAATGAAGACCACGCTGGAAGTGATGAAGACCATCTTAGTAAGTGATGAAGAACATGTCGAAATGATGAAGGTCATAATAGGAAGTGATGAAGACCATGCTAGGAATTGATGAAATTCAATGGCGGAACTAAATTCCGGCATGCTCGATATAAATCTATTAATGCTTAGGTAGTCAAGTGAAAAAAAAATCAATTTTACGAATACTTTTCATCATGTGCCGGCATAGAAATTTAGGATGAAGACCACACAGGAAGTGAGTTAGGCATGGTTATTAGGATGAAGACCACAGGAAGTGAGTTCCGGCATGGTTATTTAGGATTAAGACCACGCCGGAGTGATGAAGAACATGTCGGAAATGATGAAGACCATGCCTAGGAAGTGATGAAATTCAATGCTAGAAGGCATGCTCGATATAAATCTATCAATGCTTAGGTAGTTAAGTGAAAAAAATCAATTTTACGGATACTTTTCATCATGTTAGGCATGGAAATTTAAGCAAAAACCATGCCAGGAAGTAGTTGAAGATGCTCGAAAATCAGGATAACTGTCTTAGGAAGTAGACCGATTAAAACATGAAAAATAGGTTTTGAAGAAACTGAAAAATAACTACGCCCGAACCCCCAGGATAGTAGCAAACAATTTATGAAAATTTCCAACAAATCCGGCATGGTTTTTGGTTGAATACCATCCGGCACCAAGATTTTTCAGCTGCAACAATGGTGGATTCAAAGAAAAAAAAATCAAATTTTAAACCTCTTAGCAAAAATTCTCTCATCACAATCATCTTCCATTTTCAAAAAAAAAAATTCCACTCAAAACCATTTTCCCTCCTTCTACTCTCAACTAACCCACACAAATTCAAATAAAAATAAATACACACTAATTTATCCCCCAAATACTAAACATTTTACTAATTATAATTAATCAATAATCATGATTAGTGGGGGCTAGATTAGAAATTAAAAAATAATTACATATATAGGGGTCACCCGAATTGCTATTGGGACACCGTTTTTGTCCTGTAGCTATATCCCCCAATTAGTTTCTATATCCCCCAATTGCGTGTTCTTATTTTACTATTTTTTGTATTTGTAGGTGTTTTTGTGAATTAAAACTCAATGGACTAAAACGTGAAATTTCGCTCGTAAAATGGAGGAAATGAAGTGATTTATAATTTAATGGGCTAGCCCCAAAAGGAAGAAGATGTAGATTTCATTTGTCCAATTATTTGGATATGGGAGCGTGGAAAGTGTGGAGTCCATTATGTCGACACCATTTACATGATATTAAAAAGATATATGGAGATATTTATTTTAATGAAGAAAATAAAAGTGTTAAAGTAAGAAATCTACATGAAGTAATTGATGAGAATTAAATATATAAAGAGTATGGAAAGAATATTATTCTTTATGGTTGGAGTTAATAAAGAATAAATAATTCCCAAATAAGGAAAATTGTAAATGCATGAGAAATATATTATTTGACGTGTGGCACATTTTATTGGAGGATTTTTCATTGTCTTGACATGTGGCATATTCTCATTCGGTGATGATGTGGTAGTGGTGAATAGAAAAGGAAAGCTCGGATTCCTTTGAAAGCTATAAATACTGTTGTGGATACAAGAAAAAGGGGAGGTCGGAGAGTAGAATTTTTATTTCATTGTTTTAATTTCTCTTTTGTAATAATTGAGTAATTTCTCCGCTAGGGTGGAGGAAGAAACTACTTATAGAATGTAAGTTTTGATATTTAATTTTCTTTTAATTATTACTCTCCAATTAGTATTAATTGTCTAGAAATTTTCTTTTCTTTATATGCTTCATAATAATTGTTTTGGATACTTTAGCTACCGATCTTTTCTAAGCGAAGGAAAATTAGGCCTTAGATTATCGACTTGAGTCGAATTGATATTTTATTAATGATAAATTTTCCAAGGCATGCGATTGGGTTCAAAATTGCCTTGTGCGTTTTGAGAGTAAATTAAAGAAATTAATAGTTACAAACCGTTAGAAGTAGTGGAATCGAACCCTAGTCTCTCTCTCTTTGGTCAACAAAATTAGTTTTTTCCTTAAACATATTTTATTTATTAATCTTAAAACCAATCTTCATAAAAGTCTGAGCAACGAACTTCTACTTACCACTTGTAAAACTACATCATTACCTCAATTTCGCATCCAACTTCTCCAATATGATCGCATCTTCTTCTTCCAGGGAGAATTGATATAGAAATACCATTATGTTGTCATCCTTATGCGAAAACAAAATAATAATGACAACCAACCTTTACCATAGAAAGGTTGAAAATCGGTTTTAACAATTGCAAGCAAAAGTTGAAAACCGTTGAAACACATATGCTTTTATGCTAAACCAAAAGCGATTCAACATATAGTGACTTTTTCACATATTTTTTATACATGAACCCCTCATGATCCTTTGATAAATCCTACCAACATGGGCTAGAACTTAATCATGCTAAATCAAAAAGTCACCCAAACCATAAGGGTTCACAACATATTATGAGATCGAATATCACGGTAATAAAACCGAAATCAAACATCCCATAAACTAATTTGCAATACACCATAAATATTCAACATGAAATCAAGTATTACAATTACCTATATCTTATAGGTAATTAAATTGTGAAACCAACGCAAAAGAATGAGGTCATTCTGAGTTCGGACGAAGAAGTTATGGGCAAAACAGGTTTTACACTTATTCATATGGGGACCTCTCACTAGGATCGGTTCCTACAATTAAAACTGTGCTGCACATGTGCATAGGATCTCTTCCCCTAATAACAAAACTTTGTGCACATGTGCATGGTATCTCTTCCCCTTTTGCACCAATCACTAGGATCGGTACCCCAAGTGTTACTTGTGACGGATCACAACGATGTAAACCATTTTTGACATAACTTTTGCATACGATGTCCGAATTCAATAATTTTTGGCTCGTTTTGACCACAAAAGCAAGAGCTACACATATATGATCAGTAGATCTCAACATCATACACTCACAATTACCGTTTCTTTCAAAACCCAAACCCAAATATAGATAGAGAAAGTATGAGTATAGAAGAAAAGAAATCTCCTAAAGATGTTAATTAGTCATATAATAATCGAGAGATCATGTGCTCAGTTTCATGTGCTTCCTCGCCTTTTAAAATTGAGCACCAAGGTGAGCATGCAGATTCTAACACAACTAGGTTTTGTTAAGTTCAGTCTTGTCTTGTTCGTCACGAGTGACTAAGACAGAATCATTATTGACCTCTTACTTGGTTTGTTTTCTCTTGTTCCATCTCTTGTTTTTCTTCTTTGACTTGTGATGAAGAGTGTCATTATCACAACCTTTACTAGTACAAGAGATTTCAGACATAATGTATTTCTTTAGCCTTTCAACAAGACTCTTCTAATTATTTTCACCAACAATTAACGGTGAGAGTCATTCTTGACTAACTTTTGGTCCCTTATTGACTAAGGAGGACTTAGGAACCCATTTAGAGTTGGGTTTCGCAGGAGCAGCTTTCTCCTTCATACCACTAGGATCAATGTCCTTTTGAATATTTTGCGAAACACCCTTTCTCAATTTGGAGCATCAGATCTTGTATTTGCATTTAAAAAGTCATATCTCTTTGTATAATTGGGTCTTTTATGAAATGACCTTGACGAGTGATATGCAAAATTTGAAATATCATTATAATAATTCTTTTGCCTAAACCTAGGACAATACCGATATGATTTCCTTTGGGGAGCAATCTTAGCCAATTCATTTGATGCAAAAGAAAGTGCATCTTGCATTTTACGAACTTTGCGTCCCCATTGCAAGTGTCCTTTAATACCACAATAATTACAATGCTTAGTATAAATATACGAAGTATGAGTTTTAGTGTTACCTTTTGTGGATCCTCTTGCGGTTTGACGAGTTTTTTTCTTCTTCTTATCCTTGTTCAACGTTGTTGCTTTCTTGACATTAGCGAAGTGCTTCGTTGATTCTTTTCTTTGGTTGAACACAATTTTTAGGCTTGGTTGGATTTACTTCTTTACAAGAAATAGTATCATTTTTGTGGTGAAGCCTACGGTTGAGAAGAATTAGTAGCTTTAACAAATTAAGCCTCTTTGTTAATATTTGAAGCATCTATTCCCTTATAGCCCAATCCTCGTGTATCACGATGATTTCTACTTGCTTCTAACATTGAGGTTAAATTGTTTGAGCTAACATTGAACTTTTTAAGGTCCAAAATTTCTTCTTCCAACGTCTTGATTTTATCAAGAGCACTAGCTATGATCAGCCTCAAGGCGTTTTTCTTAGGAGAGATATTCACCTTTTTTCTCTTCAAAACTCTTTTGTTGAGATTAATCCTTGCATCATAATCGGCAAGTTTCTCTTCCAACAAATGTATTTTTTCAAGAGCAACATCATGCTCTTTCTCTAACAATTTTGTTTGAGAGAGACAGCACTGGCTTTTTCTTCAAGACCTTGTAGTTGTCGAGAATTAAATATTGTATCCGATTCAGCACGTTTCTTTTCCGAAAACACGGTTCTCTTCGAAGATTTTCATATTCTAATTTCTTAGAATTTAGATCGTTTGTATGATCTTTAAGAAGAGAATCACGGATTTGGAAACTAGTATAATATCCTTGAAAAACCTTCTTCAGTTTCTTGTTCTCATGACAAAGAGGAGTCATAAAACAAATAAAATGCGAAGTTCTTAGTTTTTCATTTTTCAAAGGTTCCAGCATTTGGAGTATTATGAGATATCCTCTTCTACTTCTTGTTCAAAATCCGAGTCATCATCATCGGAAATTTCATCTAACCTTTTTTGTAGAACTATTTTATAGTCGTCATCGGTTTCTACATTATTAACAAGATTAGCTTGTCTCGTAGAATTTCTAGAGATGATTTCTTCGGATATTGGATCGTATATCCCATCATCAAGTGTTAATTCAAAACTCTTGATGTCTTGATTTACGTTAATGAATCATTCATTAGATTCAATTCTTATAGGATGGATCGCACCAAACACAGTTATTGTTAGATCTTTTCGTGTTTTCTGCTCGATACCAATTGAAAAGGCGAGGGTACCGGATATACCTCAAGCTAAAACTTTTCCTTCCTATAAGTCCTTTCTCGAAAGTGATTTTCTATGGGTGAGTCGAGAAAATACAACTAATCGGTTCACACTTCGTGTGATCGTCTATCGATACGAGATCGAGACAATACAACAACGAGTATGTTTACTTGATACAAAGGTTTGGACTTAACCAAACTCAATAGGATTCACGTATCAAGTAAATAGGAATTAACGTTTGTGCAATTTACTTTAATTATAATAAAACAATTATAATGCGGAAATATAAAGTAAATGACACAGCAAGAATTTGTTGAGGAAACCGCAAATGCGAGAAAAACCACGAGACCTAGTACAAAATTGGGGAGAGATTGAGGAAAGAATTGGAATTTGTAGCACGTAATGATATATGCTTCAGGTCTCTTTTTGGAAACTTGGAGATCAATTACTTGTAAAATTGGAGATCAAGTGTGTATGTTCATTTTTATGGGAATTTCAATCTTGTTTCTTTAAATTGTACTGGTGCACTGTTATGTTTCTTATCAGCTTGATCTATTGTTTGCGTATTGGATATATGGAATGTTACTTGACTGTTGCATTTACTAACCAGCTAACTAGGAAACGATGTGCATAAAATCATTTAAGCTAACTAGCATCGTAT